>PVKU01009595.1:0-60254 GCA_004027475.1 Anoura caudifer | reverse complement strand
AATATCTGGCACCCTGAAAAACCTGCGAGATAAGCTCCATGGAGAAGTCTCTAACCCTGACACACTGAACCTCTGGTGTAAGTCCCTTCTCTTCACATGGTTAACACCAATCCTAGGGCCCCTCTTTGCCATCTCTATATTACTAATGCTTGGTCCTTGGTTCCTTAATTTTTTACAGAAACGCATCCATGAAATTTCTTGTGTCACAGTAAATGCTCTTCCATCCCTATTCCCCCTTGCCTCTGAACCCCCATCCCCTCGCAGCACATAAGTCAGCAAGAAGTAGCCAGATGATATCACTTTGCCCTTTATCCTATCAAAGAGATTGGAATGTAAGGCTGGCGGGAAGACAATGGAGGCTGTGCCAGTTCCCGTGAGAAGCTGAAACCTGAAGCCAAACTTCCCCCAAAAAGTCATGTAACACCTCACCCAACCTGCATCACCTCTTACTCACCAATCCCCGATTGCCACACAACCCTCATCCACGTTTTTTCCTACAAAACTCCTTCCCAAGAACAAAGGGATGTGACTTCCCTGGCCCATGTCCTGCTGGACTAGGGAACTTCACCTGGAAGTGCTCCCAATAAACTTTTACTTGCCGGACTTGTGGCTCACTCTTGTTCTTCCTCGGCGAATACCTTACAGACGTTATCTACTATGATTAAAGATTTATACTCTAGAACAAGGGTGTCAAACTCATTTTCATCGGGGGCCACATCAGCCTTGTGGTTGCCTTCAAAGGCTGAATTAATTTTAGGACTGTATAAATGTAACTACTCCTTAACTAGGGGCAAGAAGCTCAGTGCTGCCTCCAGGTAGAAACAAGGAGGAGGGCTGGATTTGGCCGGCAGCCTTGTGTTTGCCACCTGTGCTGTAGAACTCAGCAATTCTATTCTTGATATGTAGCCCAGAAAAACTACTATACGTGTGTACCAAAACACACAATAAGAATGGTCATAGCAGAATTGTTCATAATAGCCTCAAATTGGAAGCATTCTATATTATTCACATACAGCACAATAAATAGACAATATGGATTATTGAGCATTATAAGGCCACTGTATAAACTACAGCTACATACATAATGCTGAGTGAAAGAAATTACTAAACAAGAAAAAGATACAGTATGACTTCACCTATATAAAGTTCAAAAACAGATAAAACTTTCCAATGTCATTTGAGTGATAGGCTAAAAGGAAAATCAAGGAATCCATTATCATAAAACACAGAAGAGGTTGTTGCAAGCAAGGGGTAAAAGGCTGTGATCTAGGAAGGACAAATGGCAGGCCTCTGGGAGCTGGCAATGTCTCACCTCCTGACCTAAATTGGTTACATGGGTGTTTGCTTTATATTCTTTAAGCTGTTCATATGCATTACACAATCTCTTGTGTAAATTTGATATACTCAGATAAAAACTGTATGGGGCTACCTCTTAAGACAAATATCCTATCACATGATATGCTAAATCAGAACTAAAGGTTCATGTCAGAACTATAATAGCAGGAATTCAAGAACTTGACAGGAATGTGAACTAGATGGCCAACAGATTCCTGCTGATCTACATATTTTATGGCTCTATTTTCATACCTTGTAACGATGATTTTTATGAACACTATTCTGGAAGCAGTCCATACATAGTACACATGTTGGATCAATTGCACAATCTCTGAAAAAGATTAAAAACCAGATTCCAAAATTTAGATTATTCCTACTGATGCTTATGGTATGACTACAATGTAATGTGAATAAGTCTCTTATAATAATTGTCCACAAACTGAACATGAAAATGCTTCAAAAACAGAATTCCAAATAATTTTGGTCCCATTTTAACTATATTTATCCAAGTTTGGATATTTGGTTTTGTTTCTTAATTCACCCTCATTACTTTGAGCTTGCAAGTGGTTTCAAACTGTTAAGCTACAACTCAAAATTAGTTTTGTGAAAAACAATCAGCTTTATAAATTATTTGCAATCATCTCACCCTATTATATTTCTAAATATAATTAACAAACACTGTTCACTGTAAATGAAGTTTGGACAAAAACAAAATTCATTAGAATGTAGGTATCATAAGGGCAGGAATTTCTATTTATTTTATATGTTGATATGTCCCAAGCACCTAGAACAGTGCCTGGTACATGGTAGATATTCAGCTAATACTTATTAAATGAATGAAATTCAATCTATCTTAATCTCTTCCCTAACAACTACTTTTAAAATGTACTAGTTTATTTAACATTTTCTGGAAACATTAAGATCAATATACAATAAGTCCTCATTTAATGTCATCTATAGGTTCTTTGACTTTAAGTGAAACAACATAAAACGAAACCAATTTTATAAGCTTAATTGATATAAACAGGAGCTAAGTTCCTATGGCATCTCACCAACATTAAAACAAACAACATTGAACAAAATGTTATTTAAGGACCTGCTGCAAATCACTGCGAAATGAAAATTAATAAAATATTGGGAAGAATTGAAGAGAGAGAATTGGGAAGTTTTAAAAATGAATCTTAAAATATTAGTAGGGTCGCTGGTTAGATTCCCAGTCAGGGCACATGCCTGGGTTGTGGGCCAAGTCCCCTGTTAAGGGTGCATGAAAGGCAACCACACTTTGAAGTTTCTCTCCCTCTCTTCCTCCCTCCCTTCCCCTCTCTCTAAAAATAAATAAATAAGATCTTAAAAAAAAGATTTGGATAATAAGATAGTATGTTCTACACAGCTAGTAACTACACATAAACCAATCAAACCTGGAATTATAGTGCAGCAAAAAACAATCCCCTGTATTTTTAAAGTCTAAGAAGTCACCTTCCTAACCTAAACTACCTCTAATAAAGGTGGGGAAAAAACTAAAAGTGCTGCTAAGATCTAAAAGTTGAAAATTTCAGGCAGAAGTAGGGAGTAAAAAAGTTCTCTGTGCTACCATGGCATTTAAATCAACTGCCCTCACAAAGGACAAAAAAGCCTAAAGCTGCTTCCAATTTTCATACCACTGGCCTCCCTTACGCAACAAAATTCTAACTGTCCCTACAGATCCATAATCTTTTGGCACCAAATCTTACTTGGTGGCAAAAAAAATGACTTGAAATGTCATTAGACTACAGACTTTATTTATACCACTTGCTGTGAATATTCATACATTTCTTACAGACATTCTGTGTTTGATTTTAATAGAGAAGTATTCAGAATTCTGAAATACACTTGGCCCCAAGGGTTCAAATAAGGGTATGCGGACTACATAAAAAGGCAAAAATCTATCACACACAGTTTTGGCGAACATGAAGAAAAAAATGAGAGAACTGTTTAGTTATGTCATACTCAAAAACAGACTTATCAGTGCATTATAAAAGTAGGATTAAACATGTAATAAACAAAGAAAGCTAATAAAAACATCAAGATTGTAATTTAATCCTGTAAATTTCTAATTCTTACCTACAAGAATATGTTGTCTCTCCACTTTTGAAAACCTTACCACAGAGTTGAAATGCTCCACTATGTTTTAATTTCTCTAAACAAATATCTGGATCTTCTCCAAATAAATACCATTCCAGCGGAGTGAATATTGATGTTTGTATACTTTCCTCCTGCTTTTCCAAGTCTGGGTCCATTTCAGCCAAATAAATTTCGGGCACCAATTGGGCCAAATGGTGCAAGAAAGCAGTATCAAAGTCAACCTGCTGCTCCCACGACTGAAAGAAAAGGAAAGAGTAGACTTTGTTATAAGTTCCTTCTTAAAAATCTAGGGGCACCAGTAATGGCACAGTTCTGTAATTTCAGAGAAAGTGATTTATAATATATTCTTATTTTATTCTTGGTAATACAAAAAGAAGTGGGTGATTAAAAAAAAAAAAAAAAAAAAAAAGCCTTGGAGCCCTGCTAGTGTGGTCCAGCAGACTGAGTGCCAGCCTGCGAACCAAAAGGTCACTGGTTCGATTCCCAATCAGGGCACGTGCCTAGGTTGCAGCCAGGTCCCCAGTTGGTGGGGTACAAAAGGCAACCAACCGATTTATCTCTCACACATAGATGTTTCTCTCCCTCTTCTTCTCCCTTCCTCCCCCTCTCTCTAAAAGTAAATAAATAAAATCTTTAAAAATAAAAGTCTTGCAAATAAGTGATTGCCCGCATATACCATAGATATCTAGAATAAAGAACAGCAGCTGTAGTGGGTGAGAATTATCCTTCCCTTCTGGAATGGCCAACTTTTGGTGTGTAAAGGTGATTCTACTATTAGTTCAAGGTTGTACAAAGCATTTCTCATACTCTTAGGTTGTTTTAAGGAACCATGTATTTTAATGAGAGCACAAATGAATTAATGCCAAAGAGTTTTTAGAACACAAAAAGCACTAACCATAAAAGAAAAAAAGGGAAAAAAGTAAAACCTTCTGCTCTTCAAAAGAAACTGTAATGAATGGCTTATGTGCCATGCTTATTTGCACATGAAAACATGACCAACATTATCAGTCATTAAGAAAATGCAAATTAAAATGACAATAAGATCACCCTACACAACCTATTAGAATGTAGGCAAAAAATAAAATAAAATAAAAACTGGCAATACCAAGTATCAACAAGAATGCAGAAAACTGGAAAAGGAAAATGTGGTAGGAATTCAAAATGGTTCAGCCACTTCATAAAAAGATTAGCAGCTTCTTATAAAGTTAAACATACACTTAACATATGACCCAGCAGTCAAACTCCTGGTGATCTACCAAAACCTAAACTAGAAATGATGAATTATAAACTATAATTTTTTATATACATCCAAACCAAGGAGTACTACTCAGTAATAAAAGGAATAAATGCAATATCAGATTGCATGCAATACATGCAATATCAAAAATGCATCAAAAGAAGTCAAACTCAAAAAGGCTATATCTGCCTCTTAGCAGTTGGGATGAAGTTCATGTTGAAAGCATCTATGAGAATTTAACAAAGGCCAACTTCTGTGTGAAAGAGCTGATTCCAAAAGTGGGTGGGTTTAACTGACACTATCTGCAGATTTCAGTAACATCATCATTCCACCCTTATCTTCAATCAAACAAAACAGCTTTCCAAATATCAAGAAATGCCCAATTGAAAAAGACATTCAGGGATTACTCACTGGCAATTTGGCTTAAACATGAGGTCTAATTACCCCAAAACATCCAACCAGCCTAACATTTTTAATGCCACTCAGGAACAGCAGGCTTAAGTAAACTGAAGCAAGGAACCAGAAGACGTTTGAAGGCATAACTGTCTATCACTCAACATTGGCAATTTAGCTGCAATTAAATTAATTACAATTAAATTAATATTGTTCATTTGAAACAGGTTGGCTTTCTTGTTTTATTAGTATTTCATGTTTGTCTTACAGTTACATAAAAATTACAAGGCATTTATACCTAGTTTAATATGTTTACATATTTAAATTATATTCTAAATTTTTTTAAATGTTTCAAAAGGCTATGTACTGTATGATTCCATTTATATTACATTCTGGAAAAGGCAACTTACTATAGAGATAAAGGACAACAGAATCTCCAGAGGTTATACAAAAGGCACTGATGGAACTTTTTAGGGCAATGAAACTGTTCTGTATCTGTACTACAGTGATATTTACACAACTGTTGGCAACTGTCAAAACTCACAAAACTGTACAATAAAAAGTTATTTACTTTATGTAAGTTTTTAAAATGCTCACCTGAGTATATATTTATTTTTATGATAGATTTTTGAGAGAGAGGAAAGGGGGAGAGCGAACAGGGGAGGGGGAGGTGAGAGAGAGACATGGATCAGATGCCTCCCACATACAACCAAACACGTATCAAACCCGCAACCCAGGAATGTGTTCCAACAAGGAATCAAACCCAGAACATTTTTTGGCATATAGGAGGATAATCCAACCAACTGAGTCACTGGGCCAGGGCACTTTAAGTAAATTTTTAAAGTAAATAAGAAAGGACATAGTATAAAAGATGAAAAGGAGGAACAGAGATTGAGAGAAAATACTGTACTTGCAATAATAATGTGAATACTTTCTCCCAAAGAGAGGAACAATGCAAGGATATCTATCCTCTCCTATACAATATTGTTTTTCAAATATGTTTATTGATTAAGCTATAGAGTTGTCCCATTTTTTCTCACTTTTGTTCTCCCCTGCCCTGCATCCCCCTCCCACCAGCCTTCCCCTCCCCTAGTTCATGTCCATGGGTCACACATATAAGTTCTTTGGCTTCTCCATTTCCTATACTATTCTTAACCTCCCCGTCTATTTTGTACCTACCATTTATGTTACTTATTCCCTGTACATTTTCTCGTTTCCCCACCTCCCTGCTGATAACCTTCCATGTGATCTCCATTTCTGTGATTCTGTTCCTGTTCTACTTGTTTGCTTCGTTCTTGTTTTTTGTTTTTTTTAGGTTCAGTGGTTGATAGTTGTGAGTTTGTTGTCATTTTACTGTTCATAGTTTTGATCTTCTTTTTCTTAGATAAGTCCCTTTAACATTTCATATAATAAGGGCTTGGTGATGATGAACTCTTTTACCTTAACCTTATCTGGGAAGCACTTTATCTGCCTTTCCATTCTAAACAATGGCTTTGCTGGATAGAGGAATCTTGGATGTAGGTCCTTGCCTTTCATGTCTTTGAATACTTCTTTCTAGACACTTCTTGCCTGTAAGCATTCTTTCGAGAAATCAGCTGATAGCCTTATGGGAACTCCTTTATAGGCAACTGATTCCTTTTCTCTTGCTGCTTTTAAGATTCTCTTCTTATCTTTCATCTTGGGGAATATAATTATGATGTGCCTTGGTGTGTGATTCCTTGAGTCCAACTTCTTGGGGACTCTCTGAGCTTCCTGGACTTCCTGGAAGTCTATTTCCTTTGCTAGACTGGGGAACTTCTCCTTTATTATTTGTTCAAATAAGTTCTCCATTTCTTGCTCTTCCTCTTCTCCTTCTGGCACCTCTATGATTTGAATGTTGGAAAGTTTAGAGTTGTCCTGGAGGTTCCTAAGCCTCTCCTCATTTTTTTGAATTCTTGTTTCTTCATTCTGTTCTGGTTGAATGTTTATTTCTCCTTTCTGCTCCAAATCATTGATTTGAGTCCCAGTTTCTATCCCTTCACTGTTGGCTCCCTGTATATTTTGCTTTATTCACCTTGCATAGCTTTCACTTTTTCCTCTATTTTGCAACCACACTCAACCATTTCTGTGAGCATCCTGATTACAAGTGTTTTGAACTCTGCATCTGATAGGTTGGCTATCTCCTTATTGCTTAGTTCTATTTTTGAAACTTTGATCTGTTCTTTTATTTAGGTCATATTGTTTTGTCTCAGAGTGCCTGTTATGTTGTAAGGGTCAGAGCCTTAGAAAATCGCCAGGGCGGGGCAACCTACTTTGCTGCGCTGTGGCACTGTATGTAGGTGTGGGGTCCAAAAGAGAACAATGATTCTTGTTTGGTTCTTGGACAGCTTTCAGTCACTTTCCCTGCTACCCAGAAGCAAATTGGGCCCTTCTAGTGCTGATTCCCAGGTGGGTGGGCTTGTGTATGTTCTAGGACCCTGTGGGTCTCTCCAATGAACTCTCCTGTGAGGATGGGAGTTTCTCCCACCACTACAATTTTTCGGTTTTTATAACCAGAGGTTTTGAGGCTCTATTTCCCTGCTCTGGAACCCTAGGTTGCACAATCTGTCTTGCTCCCCAGTTGTTCCTCCAGGTTTATCCACATGTAAATGTGGGACTGCCCAGTATTCCAGCCAATACCTGTCCTCCAGCCACTGCCTTGCTGTGCATCCTCTCCGCCCCAACTGACCATCTCTGTCCCTCCTACCTATCTGGATGAATGTTTCTTCTTTAATTCTTGGTTGTTGGACTTCCATACAGTTTCATTTTCTGGCAGTTCTGGTTATATTTTTAAATTTGTTATTGTCCTTTTGCTTGTGCGAGAAGGCAAAGGGTATCTACCTATGCCTCCATATTGGCCAGAAGTCTCTCAATATTGTAATAAAGTTCTTAGCTAGTGTAATAAGACAAGAAAAAAATAATAAAAGGTATGATAACTGGAAAGAAAGAAGTAAAACTGTCTCTATTTACAAATGATATGATTATCTTCATAGAAAATCTCAAAGAATTAATTTTTTAAGTATTTTTAAAAGATTTTATTTATTTATTTTTAGAGAGAGGGGGAGGGAGGGAGAAAAGAGTGGGAAAGAAACATCAGTGTGTGGTTGCCTCTCTTGCACCCCCTACTGAGGACCTGGCCTGCAACCCAGGCATGTGCCCTGACTGGGAATCAAGCTAGTGATCCTTTGTTTTACAGGCCAGCACTCAATCCACTGAGCCATGCCAGTCAGAGCTCAAAGAACTAATGTTTTAACACATAAAAATTGTGAGTCCTGGACAGGTAGCTCAGTTGGTTAGAGCATCATCCTGATATGCTAAGGCTGTGGGTTTGACCTCTGGTTAGGTTACATAAATGAATGCATAAATAAGTGGAACAACAAATCAATGTTTCTTTCTCTCTAAAAATTCAGAAAAAAAGCTTGTAGATGAACTGAGCAAGCTCACTATATATAGGATCAATATATAAAAAGTAAATATGTCTATATACCAGCAACAAAAAAAAAATGGAAAATAAAATTAAAAAATAGCATTTACAACAGCATCAAAAACCAAAATATTTGGGCATTAACTTAATAAAAGATGTATAAAACTGCTACACTGAACACTACGAAACATGAAATTTCTAAAATATCCTAATAAATGAAGATGATATATTATATTCACTCATCATAAGATTCAATATGATTAAGATGTCTGTTCTTCCCAAAGTAATCTACAAATTCCACACAATCAAACAAGATTTTTATAGAAACTGACAAGCTGATTCTAAAACAAATATGGAAATGTGAAGGACTTAGAAGAAACCTATACTACCTGATTTCAGGACTTTCTATAAAGCTATACTAATTGAGACAGAGTGGTATTAGCATTGATATAAACATATTTATCAATGAAACAGAAGAGTCCAAAAATTAATCCTCATTTATGAGGGGGAACTGCAAAGAATCCTGGAGTTTATTCATTAAAAATTGTGTATTTATTCTTATATGTTTAAACTGCAATCATCTACAAAGTACTCTCCATTTGATACAATTCACCTATCGAGACATTTTTTTCCACTGCTCAAAAACAGTTTTTGAACTTGTTAATTTTGATGCCTTTTAGTGTTTCTGTTTTTTTGTTTCACCTCTTCCACATGGGCAAAACATTTCCATCTGAGGACATTTTCCATCCAGGGAAACAAAAACAAAAAGTGGTTCAGGGTAAGATTAGGTAAGTAGGGAGGGTGGGGCATGGAGAGTCATGCTATTTTTGGTCAAAAACTGCTGAACAATCAGCATGGTGTGGGCAGGTGCACTAGTAAATCACTTATCATGAAATGGGTAAAAGTGCTGAAAAAGTTTTCCAACAAAATTCACTGAGGGCAAACGCAGCCTCTCATAACCCCACCAGCTGGTACGCTGATATAGATGGGTTTCTAGAACACTCACGTAGTGGGGAAATCCTGTACTATAAGGGCTCACCCTCCAAGAGATAATCCTACTTTTTTTTGGGGGGTCCCCCCTTATATATATTCAATTGATTTTTGAAAAGGAGCCAACATGAATTAAAGACAAAAAGACAGTATTTTCAAAAACTGGTGCAGGAGCCATTAGGTATCCTCATGGAGAAAATCAACAAACTTTAACTCATACTTCACACTATTCACAAAGATTAAGTTGAAATAGATCATAGACCTAAATATAAAAGCTAAAACTATGACACTTCTTGATGAAAACACAGGAGAAAACTCTTGACATCCTTGGACAAGCCAAGATTTCTTGAACAGAACACAAAAAGCACTAAGGATGAAAAACAATGGATAAATGAACTTAATAAAAGTTAAAACTTCCAGATGTTCTTCATGCTACTTCTTATGCAGTTTTCAAATTTTTCATATAACCAAATAATGAAGATGAATTTTTGGAATAGATATATTTTCAAATGAACATGTCTCTACTTCTTGAACCTATCTAGCTATACACCTTTCTATGAACTTACATAGAAATAGGAGGCAACTAAGAAGGATACTTAATCATACACTAGCCCATCTTGTCAATAGGACATTGGGTATCAACCCACAATCTATCTTGTAACTAAGACACTGGCCATTTTGATACAGGAACACCCTTGTCCCAAGCTGAGAAACTGTTTAGACTACTGGGGAGTGTTGCCTAGGCAAAAAATTATCAAGAGAAGAAAGTATTAGGGAAGAAAAATTAGAATTCTTCAGTCTGTAAAAACAATGGCTAGATAATGTTTATAAAATTACAAAGTTTATAAAATTAAAGTTTATTAAATAAATACATTAAATAAATATAAAGAGTTTTAATAAGGTAAACAGGTATTTGCTCACTGTATCTTAGAGTAACTTAGCAGGTGCCCCCTGAAGTGTTAAAAATAATTTTCAGGGCAAAGAAAAGGAATTAGATTTCTATTTAGCTATGATAAATTCATAAAATTTGTCCAGGGAGTTTTATAAGATGACACAGAATTAAGAATTTACATAAGATAGTCTGGTTTCTCTTCAGATTGTATAAATCTTTTGCCTTTTACTAAAGATTTCTATGGATAGGAGCAACTCTGGAGAAAAAACAAAAAGAATTTACAAGGTTCTGTAACAGATAACTCAGGAAAGTTACAGATACTTGTTTATATATAAAGCTTTCTAAGTTTCCTCTCTTGAAGTTCAATATACCTCCATAAATAAGTCCAATGTAATAAAACCTTATGTAAAATATGTTAAAATTAGGCACTGTGGCCCTGGCTTATGTTGTTCAGTGGACTGAGCACCAGCCTGCAAACCAAAGGATCACTGGTTTGATTCCCAATCAGTGCACATGCCTAGGTTGCAGGCCAGGTCCCAAGTGGGGGTACGCAAGAGGCAACCACACATTGATGTTTCTCTCCCTCTCTTTCTCCCTCCCTTCCCCTCTGTCTAAAAATAAATAAATAAAATCTTTTTAAAAATTAGGCATTGTTGTAGCAATTAAATTAGACCATCTTCTCTGAAGGGCAATTTTAAGATAGTTATTAACATTTTATATTTATATATCCTTTGACCCAGAAATCTCACTTCTAGAATTTATTCATCAGATAAACTCAAATGTATAAAAAGAAATATATACAAGTATTTTATTTGCTTCATTATCTATAATAGTAAGTAACTGGAAACAACCTAAATGTTACACAAGAGTTGACTAAATCATGCTGCAAAAATTCAATGCAGCCATTATAAAAAAGGGAGGGCACAGACTTATAAGTACTGATATATTCTTAAAGTTGTATTGTTAAATAGTAAAGAAAAGGCACAGAACAGTGAGTATAGTATGCTATCATTTATAAAGGGAGGAGAAAAGAGGAGGAGAGAGGAGATATATATTTGTATATGCTTACATTTGAATAGAAAAATGTCTGAAAGCATTAAAAATAAAATGTTAACAATGTGAAGAGCTCTGGAAAGGATTTATTTTTCACTGTATACCCTTTCTTACTATATCTGTCTATTTCTACCGATACATATATGTACAGATAACACTTTATGTAAAATAATGTTAAAATCTATCTATATCATAAATAGATATGGAATCTATTGAAAATTATTTTAAAGCTTTTCAATCTATACATTTCATGCACTAAGTTATTCATAACAGCAGAAAACTAAAAGCCAGAATGTCTATCAATAGGGAAATAGTTTTAAAAATTGTAGAAACTATCATTTATCATACTTGCCCAATTGTACAAAGATATATATCCCAGTATGTTCACTGTAATGCCATTTGTAACTGTGAAAAATGAAGTTGACCTAAACAATTATTAATAAAGGTATGCCCACACCATTCCATGCAGTCAGAATACCATAAAATACTATATACTGAAAAGGCAAGTTTTAAATAAGAACTTCATCTTTGTTAAAAAAAAAACAAAAAAAAAAACCAAAAAAAAAAAACCTGTAGTATAGCCCTCACTGGTGTGGCTCAGTGGATTGACTGCCAGCCTGCAAAACCAAAAAGGGTCATTGGTTCCCAGTCAAGGCACATGCCTGAGTTGCAGGCCAGGTCCCCAGTAGGGGGCATGCAAGAGGCAACCACACACATGTTTCTCTCCTTTTCTCCCTCTTTTCACCTTTAAAAATAAATTTAAAAAAAATCTTTTAAAAATCTACATTATATATACTCTCAAATTTTCTACAAATTTGAGTTTTCAACATATATACATGTATATCTGTGCATATGCTTTCCTAAACACGGAGTAAAGATCTGGAAGGAGAAGCATCAAACTGTTAACAGTGGTTACATGGAGAGAAGAAACTGGAGGAGAGTCTAGGAATTTCCCTACTTTATTTTAAACAATGTTATATTGCTTGACCAAGACAATATAACAAGTGCAATACTTTTGCAATTAAGAAAAAAAACTTTTAAAATCTCTAAGATATAATACACCCATTTAAAATGATGCTAAATAGTTTCAAAGTATCTCCCTGATGTACTTACTAAATAGAAAGGGAAAAGATAGTAAGTATAAAGTAGAAAGACCCTGCAAATACCACGCTAAACAAATGATTAAGATAAATATCTCAGTAATAAGAAATATTGATTCAAGAATCCATTGATATGATGAACTGATCAAAAAAGTACCATTTTTGTGGTATTTTCCCCAAAATATAGAGCATCATTTCAATCATGAAAAAACATCAAACTCAAATTGAAGACCATTGTACAAAATGACTGCTCAATATTCTTCGAAACTGTCAAGGTCATGAAAAAGAAGAAAAATCAAGACACTGTTACAAACTGAAAGAGACTATAGAGAGAACCTGAGACACAGACTGGAAGAAACAAAGGAAAAATAACTAAATGCAATGTGGGATCCTAAATAAGATCCTGGAACAGAAAAAGGGCATTAGTGGGAAAACTGGCAAAATTCAAAAAGGTCTATAGCTTAGTTTTACCAATATTAACTTCTTGTCCCTAATACTTGTAATGAGGTTATGTAAGATGTTAACATTAGTGGACATAGGCATGAGGAATATAAAATAACTGTTGGTGCTATTTTTCCAAGTTTTCTGTTAAGTCTAAAATATGTTCAAAATAAAATGTTAGAAAAGAAACTGATACTGAAGATGTTTATTTACTAATATTGAAAGGCATGAATAAAATACAGTTCAGTAAAGTAGGTTACAAAGTATTATGTATCAAGTCTCATTTTGTTTAACTATTATATATATTTATATGGGGGAAAAACAGAAGGAATATATACCAAAATGTTAACAGAGGTGGGTAGTGGGATTATAGAATATTTTCATGGAATCTGTTTGTATGTTTACTTACCTAATATGAATAATATCCTTACAATGATTTCATATTAAGGAGATAATTTTTTAATTATAAAATTTAAAATATTTTACTAAAACCTTTTTAAAAAAAAACACACCTTCCAGTATTCTAACTCCAAGTTCTCCAGGGTACTCACACACCAACAACTTGTTTTCTCCATGTGCCTGGCAATTATTATAACTAGTTCTTTTCTTCAAACAGTATTAAATGGAAAAAAAATTCTGTATATTTAGTACTATACACAAAACAAAAAATTATATGCCCCACCTAATTATGGAAGGCATAAAACCAGTTCAAGTTTTTCAAGAATATTTTCAAAAACATGAGAAACTTGAGAGTCAAAACTGAAGAGAGCCAAAAACCTAAGGAATCTTCTGATTCAAGTCCTTCAAGTAGAGATCAGAAAACCAAGTTACAGGAAAAAAATTGGCTTGACCAAGATCAAATAAGCAATTGATATCAGTCAGGAACAGAACTTAGGTATACTAACTCCTAGAGTTCAGTGCTCATTCTCCTTAACCAAATATAAATAAAACTTCTTTTAAATTTACTCTTAAGATTTTCTCAGTTTCACTCTACTACTAAAACAAAACAAAAAACAAAGGTTTGCCTTCTTTTAAATTTTTCCTCCAAATGAAGGCTCTTAGCTAACTACCTAACATTCCTGGATACTACTAAATATTGTATACCTCTGTCACTACATGTCTTAGTGTGAAGAACTAATATTTTGAAATGTTATCTTTATACTGTTGGTTGATTTGGGCAGAATGTCTGGGTGTTGATACCTTCATTGCCCTCTCCACTGATCTTCCCACTGGCTCTCTCTCCTCCCATCTGCATCCCACCTTAGCTATTTCTCAAGGTCCATTTAACTCTCGACCCACCTCCTGAACTTCACTGATAAGCCTAAAAAAATTTCTCTCCCCTGTAACTCCAATATAGCACTTATGGAGGGAGGTACTCATTAAGTACCTACACTTCTGCCAGATAACATTTGTTACCTTTAAATGTGTACATCTAGCCACTTCAAACAAATTGTCAGCTCCTTCAGGACAGGAACTCTGCCTTCCAAATCCCTGTATGCCACAGGCCTACCACAAGTACATAACAAAAATTCTCAATCAATGCTGAATGTTATAGACTTGTAGCTAGAGAGAACATAGCAAATGTCTGACAACATTAAGCATTCTAAAACTTTGTTTATAGAATTCTTATAAAAGATAAAATTATACTCTAAGATTTTTCCTAAATGATTGCCACAACTATGAAAAAGTGTTTTAAATTAAAATGTCCTTTTTTTTCAGATAAGAAAAACCACATAGGATGTATTTCACTGGGTGACATGTCCAGGAATTATTGGTGATTAGAATAGGATTGCTTTTCTTCTGTTTGGTTGCTTTTAGTAATTTTTCCAATTTAAGACAAGAATAAAATTAAACTTTTTTAATTTCAATGTCTAGAAAAACAAAATACTTTTTTTCAGCATTTGGAGTTAAGTCTTTCCTATTTGTTCACTGAAAACAAATTCTCACAATATTTAAATTCCCAAACATTCCGAACATTTCCCTCATCCCCAGGGACTTGGATGCCTGTTATAGAACAGCATTATGAAAAAGAAACTAACTTTAAGTATAGTGTATAATTCTTTTCCTAAGTCTTCTGTTTTGAAGTGGTAACAAAATTTGGAGGCTCTAGAATTGGTCATGTGGCAAGTACTGGATTAGTAACTGGAACATCTCTAGGCACCAAGAAATCTTTTGGTTATATAAAGTTTTCTTGTAACACCATTTGGCAGATTCATAAAGTTTAAAAATTAAGAAAATAACAACAACACTGATAGTTCAACTACTTATCCCATAGGGAAACCCCATCCTATCTGTTAGTTCTTTAAGCCTGTCAAAACACTTCCTCTCGGCCAACTTCCATTCTTACAGCTCACAAGTAAACTAAAATCTACCTTCCTGTAACTTTTAGCCTATACTGCCTAAAATAATCCAATACAATTTACTCTGCTATTTCACCCAACAGCCTTTCAAATAAATTATGATACCTGTTATGCTTCTCATTAGTCTCTTCCTTCTGGGACTAAACTGGGAACACAGAAACTGAAGAAATTTGGCCATCCCTAATGACATGGTATCCAGACCACACTCCATTACTCTTTTATGGAACATGTACAATATGCCTCCATGCAGAGGAGTGGAAATATTTATTACCTTCCTTATCCAGAACACTAAACTGCTTTAAAAGCTCATGTTCTTTTTTTGGCAGCCATATCGCATTATGACTAAAGTGGGTTTGCAGACAACTAAATGCCGTAGATCAATCACTTATAAGAGACCTAGTCTTATAATTGTGATGAAAGACGGAATTTACTGTTGATTACTTGAAAGTAATTCACCTTGTAATAGTTTACTTAATGCCATTCTTCAGAGCAAAGTCTATTTGACTTGTTTGGAAGAGTGGGGCTATAACCACTTAATGTGCCTTTATGGACCACCTTCTAAAGTGCTTTTGAACTTTCGGTATTCATGGGTAAGCTAGAAATAACTTTAGCCACAGAAGGAAAAATCTATTAATTTATCCATTTGTTTCTATACTCTGCCGTGTAATCTAAGAGAGGATTTCAGTCAGGTTGCAAATACATGCTGAATACTGTAGGAAGAGAATATGAGATATGTACTCTAGAGGTTAGGAAAGCAGATTTCACTCATCCAAAGATGTCAAGGAAAGCTTACAAAATTGGAGCAATGAACCTATGGTCAGGAGAAAAAGGAAGAAAATGGTTTAAGTGAATCAACATGTTCTGAAAGCCAAACACTGACAGCATGTTTATACATTTTAACAGGAAAGAAGAGAGAGGGGCCTTGTTTATCACATCACTCTGTATTTGACCCAGCCTATTTTATCAATGCTATGAAGACATAGTAAACTTTCTTATCATATTTACAAATACAAGGCTGGCAGGGATAAAAAAAATTTTCTTAGGCTGATGTTGCATTGAAAGTAATAAGGTGAAATTTAATTGCGATAAAAGTAAACTCCACTTGGACGAGGCTTATGTTATTCCCAGACAGCAAGTAGGCACTTTGGAAAGTATAACTCTTCTGGAATCTTTCAGTAACTTTTATTTAGTGGAGCATATTCCCATAAGCACTTAGCTTATTATTACAGGGGTATAACTTAACATTTAAAAGTGTAACAGTTTTTTAAAAGGCTGTACCAAATGCCTTAAAAAGTCAAATTCATCAAATTAGCTATTGTTTCTTCAATAAGAGGCACGTTAACTCAGAATACCTTAGAAGAACACATAGGAGTTCATAATAAAGCACCTGGGACTAAAGAGGTCTTAGTATTTTGTCTTAAGCCAATGGAGGCAACGGGATAAAGGCTTAAAGAAAATTGTTCATTCCCCACAGCACAGTACACTGAAAACCAGAATTTTCCCTAGTTATTTACAACAGAAATTGAGACATGATAATATTAAAACAACAGGCACTAAGCCCTGCAATGACCTGGTGACAAAGCACTCTTGTTAAGACTCACAAGACCTTAGTTTTCACCCCAGTTTTCTCACTCTAAATGGGTTCTTACTACAGAAAGCTGTATGCTGGCCTGAAATTATATATGGTCAATTTCTAAGGCAAATCACCTCTACTGAAAATAGCATGAAACTGCTTGCTCTTTTCTCTTTATCTTAATACTTCAAAGTCTGCTAGCAAAAGATTATTTTTTAAAGATCTCCTACAGATGAGACTATAATTCTTTGCTTGATTTTCATAACTTTGCACAAACATAACAATATTAAACTTTTTTAAAAAACTAAAATCCCCCCATTTGGGTATGAGATAACTTTTTGGGAGTAATGGAAATGTTTTAAATCCTCATTTGGTAGTAGTTACAGGGGTGTGTAGTTTGTCAAAACTAATTAACCAAATGCTTTAAAAGGATGATTTATTACACATAAATTACATCTCAATAATGTTAATTTTTAAAAAAAAATATTCTCTATTCAATTTTAGGCTTTTTAGCTTTATTATCTCTTAACCTCCTCAACTCCTATTACCGCCACATCCACTCACCTCAGCTAATGTTTCCTCATTCATTTATTCATGCATTCAATAAAAATTTTGGAGCAATATGCTAGGTAGTGAAGATACAGATGTGAACAGGAAATAGTTCATACTATTAAGGAGTTTACTATCTAGAAGGAAAGATAGACAGTAAACAGGCAATGCTGAGTATAGCCTGAGACATGCTATACACAACAAGAGTATGAAAAAGGTGTACAGAACACAGAGGCACATCTAACCTGGCTCTACCATCAGAAACACCTGATATAACTCCATGTTCTAAAACTCCTAAATTCCCCTTTCTGACCATAATGTTTAGTCTTTCCACTTATGTTAACATCGTAACTTCAATATCTTAAATCCCACCAATTCCCCTGGCTTTTCTTAGTTCCCTCTTCAGTCTGGACTCAAGGCTACCCATTACCCTAATATGCCCCCTCATTCCCTCCTTCCTCTCTCCCTCCCTCCCTCCTTTACCCATAAGCTCCATCCCCCTAGTCACTAACAATCTCGCTAAAAACAATCATTAATGTTGATCCCCACTTATTCATTAAGAGTATGTAAATGTCTACTATAACAAGCACATAGTATGCTAGGATATATCAGTGAACAAGTCAGACATGATCCTTGCCTTCAGGAAGGTTACATTCTGGTAGGAGAGACGGACATTTAAATAAGTAAGTAAAGCCAATACAGTAATTAAAGTGCAATAAGTGCAGTGGAAGAAAAAACAGTACTATGACAAAGAAAAAGAGATACACATCTTTTAGACAACCTAAGTATCAAGAAAAAGCAGAAGAAAAACACTCTAGGGAAGAAAAAAAACAGCAGGCAAAGGCACAGGCCCTGAAGCAAGATACAGCAAAAGCCTGTTTTAGAAACTAACAGGACACGATGGCTAAAATTGAATGAGGAGAAAGTAACAAGAAGTTAGGGGACATGTAGAGGCCAGATCAGGCAGAATCTTGAATGACCTGTACAGAGTTCACATTTTATTTCAAGTGCAATGAGAAACCACTGAAGAATATAGGCAGGAAATTGTCATGAATATGATTTAGTCTTTAAAAAGATTTACTCTGGTTGCTATGAGGAGAATGGACTGGAAGGCAGCAAAAATGGAAGCAAAGAGATGGGTTAAGAGGCCACTGTACTTTCCTAGGCAACAGATGGTGACTAGAACTAGAGAGGTGGAATGGAGACAGAGAGTTGTTTGTGTTCAGGAGCTATTATGGAAGTGACATCTACTGAGACAGGAATAACAAAACTCTTGATCTGCCTTCCTCTTTCCCCCTCCCAAAATCTGGTCCTTCCTCTCAGTATATGACACAAACCACAGCCAGGAACGTTTAAGCCAAAAACTGGGGATCCAAATATCATGTCTCTTCCCTTTTCCCTCATGCCTAATCCACAAACAAATCTTTTTGTTTCTACCATACTTCCAAAATGCATCCTCTTCTCTTTAGTTCCAAGTGATCTCTCTAGTACCAGCCACCATCAACTATGGCTTCAGTAAGCTACTGCAGTAGCTTCCTAATTGCCCTGCCCCCCCCATCTGAAACACTTATCAGGCAGACATCCAAGTGGATATGTGAAGTAAGCAGCTGGATTTTTGATTATGGAGCTCAGAAGTGAGATGACCTAAATTTGGGAACAGAACGCATATAGATGGTATTTAAAGCCACAGAACTGAATGAAATCACACAGGCAGAAAGTTTAGACGGGGAGGGGAAAAAAAAAACAAAAAACAGAGCTTAATACTATACTAGGAAAAATCTTCTGAGAAAGACATAAGAAAGAAAATCCAGTCAAACAAAAGGCAAAAGTTCTGCCAGACCATCCCATATACTCTTTGAATTCCCAATTTTTCTCAGTCCTCCTCTTCCTAGACCCAATAAACCACTCTCTCCTAGAAACTATACCCTATATACTACACTACTTTCTCCTCACACATACCTCTTGGCTACTCTCTTCCTAAGTCCTTCCCTGGTTTTTCCTCCATCTTCTGCTCCTGAAATTCAATCATTCCTGTTCCCCCTCCATCTCTCTCTCTCCATCTCTCTCTCTCTCTCTCTCTCTCTCTCTCTCTCTCCCCCCCCCCATGTGTGTCTGTCTCTTTCACCTATATACCAGGTCTCTCCAGAAAAAGTCCAACCATTGTTAATATAGTGAGAATGGTTTAGACAACACTGGTGTAACCTGGCAGCCAAGAACAGTGGACTGGAATGTGCATGCATGAACAATGGTGACTTCACTGTACTAGTCAGTGGGGGTGGTAGACACCATTGATTGAATAAGCATGTGTACTGCGTGGCTGTTGCATTCAAAATAACTGAGCAAGTACAGCAACTAATCTGCATCAAATTTTGCATTAAACTTGAACATTCCTTCACAGAAACTATTCAGATGATTAAGAAGACTGCAACTATGGGCAACTGGTGATTGGCAGCTTCATCATGCAGTGTGCTCACTCATGCATCATGTTTCGTCCAGGGTTTTTTGATGAAACATCAAATCACCCAGGTGACTCAGCCCCCCTACAGCCCAGATTTGGTGCCCTGAGACTTCTGGCTTTTCCCAAAACTAAAATCACCTTTGAAAAGGAAGAGATTTCAGACTGCTGATGAGATTCAGGAAAACATGACAGGGTAGCTGATGGTGATTGGGAGAACTGTGTGAGGTCCCTACTTTGAAGGGGACTGAGGTATCATTGTCCTATGTACAATGTTTCTTGTATCTTGTATCTTCTTCAATAAATGTCTCTATTTCTCATGATTATATGACTGGACACTTTCCTCCTCAAAGTTCTTATCTATCCATACAATGTCAACTGTCAACTCTGTACTGAGAACTTCCAAATGTCTAACTAAGTCTTACTCAAAGTGTGGCCCACAAAACCAAGACTTCAGAATCAGCAGGGCATACTTGTGAAAAATGCAAATTCTTGGACCCCACCTCACTCCTACAGAATCAATTCCCCTAATAATCATTCTTAAGCAGTGGCATTTATAAATGTCCAATAACTCATACCTATTATTCCACTCTAATCATGTTAGGTGATGGTAAAAATTTGAGAGCCTACATACTTGTTTATAGCAATATGACAGAAAAATGACCTCGGGAATAAGAAGGAAGTTTGATTTAGGGATAGCAAAAACTATAACCATAAGTAAGATTCTATAATGGTGTTGGTAAGAGTTCTTAAACCTCTGTAACTGTCCCATATTTATTATTTTGGTTTTTCCTACCTCCAAATGGTGATTAAAAATACAAATAATTCAAATGTCAAAAAATCTCTGACTTGTTCTGCTTAACAGCAAAGAAATAATCTGGAAAGCCAGAATCTTACTTCGTTGTCAGGATAAAATTAAAGATGATAACTTTAAAAAGAAAAGGCAAGTAGGATGCTCTCTAGGGTCCTCAAGTAGATAGAGAAATCCAAACCAAAAAAATAATCATGA
Organism: Anoura caudifer; assembly: GCA_004027475.1. Taxonomy (NCBI): domain Eukaryota; kingdom Metazoa; phylum Chordata; class Mammalia; order Chiroptera; family Phyllostomidae; genus Anoura; species Anoura caudifer. Next base: position 39,304 of record PVKU01009595.1, on the reverse strand, counting down.
GGCTTAACAGTCACAGATCTTCATCCACCAACATCACCCTATCTTGTATTAAAATTATTTGAACATGTATCTTATCTGTGTCACTGAACTATGAGTTCCCTGAAGCTATTATACTTCTCTTGGCATCTATCTACTACTTTGAAAACCTAAAGCCTTACCCAGTGAAATCGAATCTTTCTTAAAGTAGAGCCTGCAATGTAATTCTAGCTCAATTCCTGTACCATTGTCATCAATCCTAAATAAGTCCAGATTGATGAGGCTTTACTGTACCACCTGGAAGGAATAAATGTATCAAAGCTCTAAATAAATGCTAGTCATCCTTAGCAATACAAAATTATAGTAACATTTCTACCCAGTGCACACAATTTCCCCATTACTTCTAAGTACTTCTAAGATGTAATGGTAGCACATGCTACCACTAAATCCAGGTATTTCCACTGCTTCTAAACTTTCCCTACCTTCTAATTTCTTCTCATCTCATATACATGTTTCCTCCTTCAATACCAGCAGCGAAGTGAGGTTTAATTCCTATCTGGGATAGAAGATAGCTGCAAGCACTGCCATAGCTGGTGGCCAAAGCCTTATTCCAACTCCCTTCTTACCTGGTTTCTATCTCCCAGCCAGACTCAGCAGTCCCTGGGGTGGACTCTTATTTCTAGAGCTCACCCTGTTCTCTCATAAAACAATGCTCAAGTGTCTGCAGTGTTAAAAAAGTGCTAGAGTGCTTTCGCCAAAACTACAAACCAAAGAAACTTCAGAAAGAAGTGTACATCCCACAAGACAAACTGATAAAACTCAACACCATTCAGTGATCAATATTTGAATATTTCCTAATAATCTCCCAGCATCCAGAACATTATCTAGTGTCACCCCCTACCTCATCCTCCTCAGACAGCTTTCTTTCTTAGCCAGATGATTAACTCAAATTTGCTCACTATCTCTGCCTCCTTCTTCTTCTAACATATAGATTCCGATATTAATTAATGGTATTGTTCTGACTTGAGATGTCTGGAAGTCCCTTTTCCACCTTTAAAAAGCAGTGACAGAAGACAGGTTCCTCCAGCGAGGCTTATGTCTGGGGTTCTCAAGACATTGGAACGAAGGGCTGCAATTGCTATGCCCCGTATCTTGACATGAACTGACAGTGCCACCATACCCTGACACCATCGGACCCCACCCAACCAGCTTCGCTCTGCAACACTAGATGCTTCATCCAGGATTCCGGTCGTCAAGAGGGGTTAACGTTGCCTCTATGGGAAAATGGCTCTTCCTCCAAGCCCGCCTCAGCCCCCACAACAGACCATCTACCAACACAATAAGTCCTTTCCACTTCAGCATAGAGACATGCTTGAGCTCGTCACCACTAATAAATGACAAAGTCATTATATTCCGTAGACTTGGCCAGCAGGAATGTGGGTGATGACTAACTTTTTATTTGGTGGCTTCCTTCCAGACCAATCCATACGACTCTCCCTCCCCAGAGCCGCCATAGAAGTCCCACATCCTCTTGAGCGCGGTAGGGAGGGACAGGAGGGTACAAGAGGAACTTGCCCACAAGGACTTACAGATGCCAGTTGCTGCGGCGTCTGGAGCAAGTCCGGGCACACTTCCATCCTCCCAGCTGCCCCGGCCCCCTCGTCCGCCATCTTGAAGGAAACTGACGCTTGCAGTAGCAGACCCCCGCCGGAGACGAGCGGAAACCTGTGGCCAGTCCCAGAAACTAAGGACGACACTTTTACGACGGCCCCTGAATTCGCATTTGACGCAGACTCGAACAGCGGTTTCCGGTTCTTTTCCCGGAAGCTAGCATCGGGGCCGGTAGGGTTGGAACGTTTTCCTCCCCCAATTTCTGAGTCGTAGTGCTCGGTGGCTGAGGGCCGTATATCTGCTTCCGGTGCTAGGAACTGTTGCATTTACGAGGTGGAAAACAAATTCCGAGTCCATTATGGAAGGGGAAAAATTCCCAGGGCACCAAGTGCGAACCCGTTCAGGCGTGTTGTAGGTCTGGATGTATTCTCTCAGCGTACCTGTAGTGGCTCCCCAGAGCCCACAGAATGAAAAAGCACTCAAAGCTGCTATCTCTTTGGGAATGTAGCCTATGGTCCCTACACGCGCACAGTAAAACTCGGGCCCCAGCTTTTTGGGGAGTAGTAGTGGAGAAATAACGAAAAATTGGAGACCTAGTCAGTCAGTCATCTGTAGAGGGGAGACAAACACGATAATCCTCGCTCTTAAAAAAAGCAAGATAGATCTATGTGGAAAGATAAAGATAAATTAGTGAGGAGCTGGGGAGGACAATCCAGTTTCCGGAAACTATATACTTAGGCTTATGTACATTTAAATGTGAAGGAGAGTCTGAAAGGGAAGAAAACAAATAGTTCCGAGAACAGGGAGAAGAGTAGGTGGTCAAGAGCAACTGTAGCTTCATCTGTATTTTCTTAAATTGTTACAAAACATCATTACAATGTATTTTTTAACAAAATGAAAAATAATGTTTTAAAAGTTCCTAACACTTAGGAAATAATAAGAGTTAATTGGGAAAAGACTAAGTCCGATCTTCAAATCGTATATTAAAATGATTTAATGAATTTAAGGGTTAACAACTTAAAAAAGTAAAGTAAATATTTGTATGATATTAGGATGGAGAAAGCTTTTTAGGTTATGAGAGGCAAGGCCGATAATATTAAAGGACTAATAATATAATTTCATTAAAACTAAAAAGCTACACAAAGATGAAATTAAAAATTGGGAAGAAATGTCTGCAACATGCATGAGATCCCAAACGATAAAATCCCAAAGGAGATTATTCCCATAGAAGAATGGACAAAATACATAAATATGCAACTTACCAATTTTTATAAATACATGAAAAAGAACTTAATTAGCTTTTAATTAGCAAAGATGCAAATCAAACAAAAATTAGGTATTGTTTTTTGGTTAAGTTCTTTTCCTTAAAGATAATAACCACCATTGGTAAGCCAAAGGGATACTTATTGTTATGTAAAATGCAAGTGTAAATTGGTAAACCTACAGAGAGTCAATGTAGCAAATATTCAGGAATATTTTTTTAAAATGCATCTTCTTTGGCCTAGCAATTCCATTCCTAAGAATGTATCCTGGAGAAATACTTTAGGATGCAAGTGAAGTTTTAACTATATTACGGTAAGGGAGAAAAATTAGAAACAACTCAAATGTTCCACAACAAAGGACACTTTCCAAATAAACTATGGTCACTCATAAAATGTAATACTCTGCAGCCATTCAAAATGTAGTGTAAGAGTGATTCTCAGACCCTCTGTGAATTCCCAAGACTCAGGAAGTCTGTGAGGTAAAAAACTTTTATAGTAATACAATGTAGTTATGTGCCTTTAAGAAAAATATGTTGGTATTCATACTGAATGGTACAGAAGTCATGGTGGGTGAAACTGCTGGCCTCTTAGCACAAAATCAAGGCAGTGGCATCAACCAACTAGTCACCAATGTAAAACTAGTAGTAATTTCTTCACTACCATGCTTATGAAGTTAAAAAGCCAGTGGGGTGGGGTGGGGTGGGGAAGGTAACCAGTTTTCCTTAAAAATGCCCTTAATGAAGCAGTAAAAATTAAGAATTTTATTAAATCTCAACCCGTGAGTCTTTTAAATATTCTGTATGATGAAATGGGAAGCACACATAAAGCTCCGCTGTGTGTGATGTTTGACTTGAGGAGAAGTATGTCTGGATTGAGTTGCTAGCTGAACCAGCCACCTTGTTCACGGAAGACCATTTTTACTTAAAAAAACTGCTGACAGATACCCAAAGGTTATTCAGATAGGTTTGGCAGGCATTTTCTTAACTATGAACAGTAAGCTATTCTCTTAAAAACAATAGTTTTTCTTGTCTGTGGTAGAATTTAAGCTTTCAAGTGAACATTTTATGGAGAACTTGTATCTCTCATTGTGAATTTGATGAAGTCCCAATGAAATTAGTTGTGATATTGACATGTGATTTTTTTGGATATTGTATAATGAAATATATTGACACTTGGAAAAGCTATATAACTCAGTAACCCAGTATTTTCCAAATGACAAATGCAGGATGTTACAAAATCAAGCATGGGGAAAAGACCCATTCACATTGCTAAATAGACCAATAGAATTTATGGAGTTATGGAGTACAAAAAGTTCATTGTATGGCTTCAGCTTCCACTTTGACTTAATCTGTACAATTTTACTTTCTGCCCAGTTTGGTGTAGTTCAAAGAAGAATATCCATAGTTAGCTGAAAATTATGTATCTGTGTGAGGTAAGATTTTCCTCATATGCTTCAACTGAGATAATATAACACAGTAGACTGAATGCAGAAGCAGATATAAGAACCCAACTGTCTTCTATTAAGCCAGACATTAAAGAGATTTGCAAAAATGTAAAACATTGCCACACTTCAATAATTTTTTCTTTCAGAAACTAGTTATTTTTATTTAAACATTTATGTTAACATCTATTGAGTTTATTTTAAATAAATTGATAGATTTAAGATTTTTTCTCAGTTTTAATTTCTAATACAGTAACTATCAATGGATATAACCTACATAAACAGAAGATCTTTGAGGCCCCATATATATATATATTATTTATTTATTTATTTTTTGTCAAGGCTGTGTTTTGACAAGGCCAGGTTGGGACCAGTTAGGGTTGAGTTTGGGGCTGGTCCTATAGCCTGCAATAAGGAAGATTTCTTTTTTTTATTATATTTTATTGATTATGCTATTACAGTTGTCCCATTTCTCCCCCATCATTCCCCTGCACATCCCCTCCCACACATATTCCCCCCGCTTTAGTTCATGTCCATGTGTCATAAGTTCTTTAGCTTCTGCATTCCCCACACTCTTCTTGCCCTCCCTCTGTCTATTTTCTACCCACTGTCTATGCTACTTATTCTCTGTACCTTTCCCCCTCTCTCCTCCTCCCACTCCTCTGTTGCTAACCCTCCATGTGATCTCCATTTCTGGGTTTCTGCTCCTGTTCTAGCTGTTTGCTTTGTTTGCTTTTGTTTCAGGTGTGGTTGTTAATACCTGTGAGTTTGCTGTCTTTTTACTGTCTGTCATATTTTCTATCTTCTTTTTCTTAGATAAGTCCCTTTAACATTTCATATAATAAGGGCTTGGTGATGATGAACTCCTTTAACTTGACCTTATCTGAGAAGCACTTTATCTTCCCTTCCATTCTAAATGAAAGTTTCACTGGATAGAGCAATTTTGGATGGAGGTCCTTGACTTTCATGACTTGGAATACTTCTTTCCAGCCCCTTCTTGCCTGCAGGATCTCTTTGGAGAAATCAGCTGACAGTCTGAGGGAAACTCCTTTTTAGGTGACTGTCCCCTTATCCCTTGCTGCTTCTAGAATTCTCTCCTTCATTTTAATCTTGGCTAATGTCATTATGATGTGCCTTGGTGTGTTCCTCCTTGGGTCCAACTTCTTTGGGACTCTCTGAGCTTCCTGGACTTCCTGGAAGTCTATTTCCTTTGCCAGACTGGGGAAGTTCTCCTTTATTATTTGTTCAAGTAAGTTTTCCACTTGTTGCTCTTCCTCTTCCCCTTCCCCTTCTGGTACCCCTATAATTCGGATGTTGGGACGTTTAAAGATGTCCTGGAGGTTCCTAAGCCTCTCCTCATTATTTTGAATTCTTGTTTCTTCATTCATTTCTGTTTGGTTGTTTCTTTCTTCCTTCTGGTCCACTCCATTGATTTGAATCCCAGTTTTCCTCCCATCTCTATTGGTTCCCTGTGCATTTTCCTTCATTTCACTTAGTGTAGCCTTCATTTGTTCATCTAATTTGTGAACAAAATCAACCAATTCTGTGAGCATCCTGATCACCAGTGCTTTTGAACTGTGCATCTGATAGGTTGGCTGTCTTTTGGTTGCTTAGATGAATTGGCTCTGGGGCTTTGATCTGTTCTCCAGTTTGAGCCATTTTTGGTTTGTTTGTTTTGGGGGTTTTTTGTTTTGTTTTGTTTTGTTTTGTTTTTGGTCTGGTTGGCTGTTATGTAGTGAGGGGTGGAGCCTTAGATGTTCCCCAGGGTGGGGCAGCACAGTCTCTGGGTTGTGAAGCTCTATGTGGGGATGGGGTCTCCATGTTTTTATGTTTTATTTCCCCAGAGCTGGGACCCTGGGTTGCGAGTTCTATCTTGTTCCCCATTTTCACCTGGATTATCTGTCAGTGAATGTGGGACTGCCTGGTCAGCCAGTTGCCTTGCGCCTGGGATCTGTTAGCCGCTGCCTGTGCTCCTGGGGCCTGCTAGCAACCACCTGCAGGCCTGGGTCTGCCAACCTCAGCTTCCTCCTGTGGTGACTCCGCCCCTCTTACTAGTCTGGATGAATGCTTGTCGGACCTCCGTACAGTTCAATTTTCTTTCAGTTCTGACTGTTGTTTCTAAATCTTTGTTGTCCTTAATTTTGGTTGTGTGAGGAGGCACAGTGTGTCCACCTACACCTCCATCTTGCCCGGAAGTCCCCCACCAATAATTTTTAAGAGTATAAAAGGATCCTGAGACCATACAGTTTGAAAGCCACTGTTGTAAAGCCATTTTTAATGACTTGGGAAGATTCTCACTATATATTGTTGGGTGGAAGAAGCAAGTTACTAAAACAGTATGGTTCAATTTCTGAAAGACAAAAGTGCACCTAGTTATTTAAAAATAAAGTACACAAAGGTAAAAAGTAAACTGAAACTGGGAAGAAATGTCTGCAACACACATGATAGCCCAAAAGATAAAATTCCAAAGACTAGTCCAAGAATATTAATTACCAAAATATGACTCTTAATTATCCCTGAGGTTGCAAAATCATGGAAATTTTTTCTTTCTACTTAACTATATTCTCTAGTTTGTTTGTTTGTTTATTTTAGAGAGAGAGAGAGATCAATTTGTTGTTCCATTTACTTATGCATTCATTTATTGCTTCTTTCACGTGCCCTGACTGGGGACCAAACCCACAATTTCGGTGTATCAGAGTGATGCTCTAACCAAAGGAGCTAAGTAACTGAGCTACCCAGCCAGGGCCTGTATTTTCTAGTTTTTCTTACAATAAATATTCATTCTTGTGTAAAACATTTTTTAATCTACCCATATTTTTAAAGATAAATAAATACCCACCCCTGGGTAGATGCATAGATACCCCCAATCTATCCAGCTCAAAAAGCCTTCTTGTTAATTTCTTTTTTTAATATTTTATTTATTTTTTATTTTTGGATAGAAGGGAAGGGAGGGAGAAAGAGAGGGAGAGGCACATCAATGTGTGCATGCAAAATGACTGAGCAAGTAGAGCAACAAATCTGCATCAAATTTTGTGTTAAGCTTGAACATTCCTTAACTGAAACTCTCCCAATGATTTAGAAGTCCTCAGCTATGAGCAACTGGTGATTGACAGCTTCATCACACAATGTGCTCGTTCAGGCATCATGTCTTGTCCAGAGTTTTTTGGCAAGACATCAAATCAGCCCCCTTTCTCAGACCAGATTTGGTGTCCTGTAACTTCTGGCAATTCCCAAAACTAAAATCACCTTTAGAAGGGAAGATTTTCAGTACATTGATGAGATTCAGGAAAATATGACAGGGCAGCTGATGGCGACTGGGAGAGCTGTGTGAGGTTCCAAGTTACCTACTTTGAAGGGGACTGAGGTGCCATTGTCCTATGTACAATGTTCCTTGTATCTTGTATCTTCTTTTATAAATTTTTCATATTATATGGTTGAATACCTTCTGGACAGACCTCATATAACATAATACTGCCTTATATTGCAGTTTGTCATGGTCTATCTCAGTTTCTTGAGTGCAAGAGTCAAGATGTATATGTAGAAAATGTTAACTGTTAAGGACTTTAGATGCATTTTAAAGTATAACTCTCAGAACAATCCTGTGATGTAGTTTCTATTATCATCATTGCACAGATAAGGAAAGTATAGCTTGAACAAGTGAGGATGCTTGTTCAAAGAACTGAAGTTACTAAGTGACAAAACCTCGGTTCAAAACCTAGGTCTATCTGGCTTCCAAATTGTTCCTTTAACCATTTCACTCTCCTACCAACTATAAAAAAAAAATTGTCTTTTTTACCACTGTGTATGTTGTAGTATAAATGTCTGTTTTTAAATTAAAAAAATATTCCTCAGGTATCTGGCATACATTTAAAATCCTAGTACATTTATATTAGACATTTTATGGGTCATGAACCAAATAAAATAGATATAAATTTATGAATTATTGCACTTTTCTGATTTAGAGCAAGGTGTGGGGAAGCCTCGTTTAGAAAAGGATTATGTCCCAGTCAGGGCACATGCCTGGGTTGAAGGCCAGGTCCCCAGTAGGGGGTGCACAAGAGGCAACGACACATTGATGTTTCTCATCTTCTTTCTCCTTCCCTTCCCTTCTCTAAAAAAAAATAATATAAAATAAACAAAATCTTATTTTAGTTTTTTAAAATTTATTTTAATTGTTGTTCTTGTTCAGTTTTCTGTCTTTTTTTTTTACTCCCACCCCAGCCCGCTGCTCCAGCAATAAACAAAATCTTTTTAAAAAGAAAGAAAAAGATTATTAATTTGTTTGATTCTTATGCAAGACATACTTCTGTTTTTAATTAGCATCAGTTCACAGTAACCTTTGTGAGTAAATATGCTACAAGGTCACTTTGCAGGTGGCCATTTACTATTTAAAGTACTAACAACAACTAATATACATTAACTGGCTTTCTTGACACCCCAGGATGACACACTCCATTGGGACTGCCATGCTCAGAACTATGTTTTCCTTAGACTCCTCATTTATGGATTGTGCTAGAGGTTTTCAACCCTGATTACACATTAGGATCATCTGAAAACTTTTTAAAAATTCCAATGCCAGGCCTCATTCTAGTGGTTCTGATTTCATTAGAAAGGGGTATGACTTGAGTATACTTTTTTTAAAAGAAAAAATCTCTCCCAAGGGATCCTAATGAACAATCAAGAGTTGAGAACCGATGACTGATTCCATGGCAACCAACCTCTTTCTTGGGGATATATTCTTATATGACACGACATCATTCCCCCTGCCTGATACAAATCCTTGATATTCCTCATTCAGATTAGGGAAAAGTAACCTTTTTTTATTGCTTTTCCTATTTCCATTCTCTTGCTCTTACTCATCCTCTATTCTCCTGTCAGAATTATTCTTAAACATAAATCTGGTCAAGTGACTCTCTTACCTAAATGTATTAGACTGCTTTATAAGATAAAATTCAACCCATAAGTATGGCATTCATAGCCCTTCTCAGTCTGGTTTGACACAATTTTTGCTAGTCTAATGTCCCTTGCCACCCCTCACCTTAAACTATCCACACTGTTTCTCTCACCCACACCATACAGTCTCACACTTCTGTGCTTTTGCATAGGTTTGTCAGTCCCTTGGCATAGAGTGCCCCTCCCCCCCACACACACACCTCTTTCTATAAGGTGATTTCTGCTTATTCTTTATTTTAAATTTTTTAAATCCTCACCCAAGAAAGTGTTTATTGGTTTGAGAGAGAGGAAGGTGGAGAGGGAAAAGAGAGAGAGAGGAAGATGGAAAGAGAGAGAGAGAATCATCGATGTAAGAGAGGAACATTACTTAGCTGCCTTCTGTAGGCACATCAGGCAGGAACTGAACCCACAACCCTTTGGAGCTTGGGACCATGCTCCAGCCAACTAAGCCACCATGCCAGGGCCCTGCTTATTGTGTAGAGATCAGTTTATACATGACTCCCTCTGAGAAGTTTTCAGATTCTCTCATTTTCCAATAGGCAGAATTTCTCCCTCTGTGCTTTTATTGCACATTTAATTATGTAGGTGCCTGTTGAACCTGCTAGACCGTGAACTTCATGAGAGCAAAAATCCTGTCACAGCTTTGTCCTCATAGAGCAATGTGGCTGCCTACTAGACCATGAATGTTCAATATTTCCAGAGGGGAAAAAAACTCACAAAAGACTAAAATACTACACATATACAAATTACTGTAATTGAAATTTGTAAATGGTTCTTAAAATAGTCTTAAAAAATCAACTCACAAAATGTGCATTGGTCTCCAAATAATTTCCAAAGCCACATTAGAAACTAGCACTTATATTTATTGCATTGTTAGAGAGCCCTTCCTAGGGATCTTAGAGTTTTTACCTTGAGTCCTTATTAAAATACAAGTTGTGTTTGGGGAAGATAACTTATCAGATTACCTTTCAGTAGCATTAGTTTAACAGATACTGGGATTGTACATGGTGTTAGAGGATGAATTTCAAAAGAAGCTGACTCTGAAGCAGAGTTTAGCACACAGTTTGTTAGGAAGAGTCCTTGGAATCAACACCTACAGAGAGGAAAGAAAGAGAAGGAAACATGACTGAGCTGAGGGAGAAGCTGAGCTGCAAGGCAATCTGAATGAAGGCCTCAACCAATTGCGGATTTCTAAACTGGACTAGTTCCTCAGGGTTGGAACCAGGGTGGGCAGGCCTTTGTACACTCACATTGATAAGTCATTAGATGTGGGCAGCCCTGGTGAGAGGGGTCACCTTGAGCAAGGCAGCCATCTTTGGAAGAGGCAATTCCTGCTGATGCAGTGGAGCTGGCAGCATTCCCAACAGCTAGGGAGGTAAGTCCTTCATCCCCAAAGGGGAATCAGGACGGCACATCATAGTTGCCATCATAGGAATGGTTAGAAAGAAAGGACAAAAAAGGCAGCAAAAAAAGTCCAATAGCAAATCTTCTCTTCTTTAGTTTAGCCTATACTCTTGGGAGGCTGCATGATATAGGGGAAAGACTGTGGAACCCAAAATGCCTGGGATTTGAATCCTAATTTCACCACTTCTTACCTGCAATGTATTAGGCAAATCTACATAGAGTCTCTGAGCCTTAATTTTCTTGTCTATAACTGTGATAAAAATTTTTCCTGATTAGTTGGTTGCAAGAATTAAACAAGAAAATGTACAGGAAAGTTCTTTGTCAGTTATCAATTGCCATATGGTGCTGTTACCATACTTAATTTATTAAGTTAACTAGTACTCCTTTATTCAAAAACTATCAGGTAACAGAGGTAGTAGTGGTGGGGATAGTAAAACTGCTGTCTGGTTGGCTAGAGCCCAAACTAGGCTTTTCTTATCCTTGTTTCACAGTGGTGGTAAGGAAAGATGAAGTATATAATTCTCCACACTGCTTCTAACTGCTCTGTGCAAAGCATCACCAATTACAACTCTTTTGTATAGTTTCCTTCCTAGCTCTTGCTGGATGTGCTTCATTGATTCAAGAGGTTGGTAAGATGACTACTCTGTCACATTTATTTTATTTAAAATAAAAACTTTTTACTATATTGGATGTAGTAACCTTCTTCCCCAAAGGTGCACATGGTAGTACCCTCTTGGGCCAGAGGAATTGCAATGTATTTGAATTACACATGAGTTATTCTATGTTAATATGTTCCAAAAAGATCAATAATTCTCAGCTTTTATACTAAGTTCTATAGGTAGGAACTGGTGATCTCAGAACAGAAGGAAATTCAGGAAGAGGAGGGCAAAGATATAGGGAATGAGAAGCATGAGCTGATGGAGATTGAAAGGGCTTACATGGTGAGCCCATGAGAAAATCCATCAACCCATAAGGTTTTTATCTCCTTTACTCCTTGAAACAATGTTGTGAAGCAGAGACTACTATTTCTAGTCCCCATTCCAGAGGTAAGATAACAGTGGGTCAAATAGGTTACAATAATGGAAAAAGAGAAAACACAATAGTTACTTTGGGAGAGGAACAAAGAATAAAGGAAGAACTGATTGAAAGAAATGGAGATAAGGCATGAAGAAAACAAGGATTTGTGGCCTCAGTGAACAAGTTGAGTTGGTTTATAGAAGAGTCTAATGCCCTTCCAGTCTAAAGACAAAGTATGGAAAGGGGAAATGAGTAGATGAGAGTGAAGGGAAGAAGAAGATAAAAGAAAAGTAAAAATCACAAAGATAAGCTCTTCACATGCTGAACTAGAAAGAAAAGGAATGCATTCCTTACTTATTTTCATGTACTCAATTTAATATAATAAATATACCTTTTAATACCATATAATAAAAATTATACCTTTTTGTTCATGGTAGTTCACAGCAATTTGATAAGATAGAGATCTGAGGCAATAATTTGCTAAAAGCTTACACTAAAGGTCAGCAAACTATGGTTGGTCCAACACTTATTTTTGTACCACCTAATCTAAGAATGGTTATAAATAGTTGGAAAAGTAAAAATAAATAACAATATTTTATGAAATGGGAAAGTTTTTTGAAATTCTAATTTCAGTGTTCATAAATATATATATTTTTGGAATACTGTCACCTTTAGCTGTGTACTTGCTGCAGAGACCAGATGGCCCACAAAGCCTGAAATGTATACTATCTGGCCATTACAGAAAAAGTTTGTCTACTCCATTCTAGAATACAATACAACTCTGCTCTGAATAGATGACATAGTCACACTGAGGTCAACTCTGAATATTGTCCTAACCACAATGTTGATACAATCGTTGTGGGGAGGATGGGGTCTTGAAGTATGAATGAAGGTAAGTCTTTGAGGCCATTTCTTGTGGTGCTTGTGAAAGATGTCTAGTACCTTAATGTGAGTCAAAGGATATCACTTAACCCTGAAAGCTCCGAGCTATCACCATTGGCATGTCAAGAGAAATATGGAGGTTAATAACAAAGGAGTGAGCTCTAGAATTGAAAGGCTCCTCTGAAAGGTAGGAATGGGGCACACCTGGAACCAAATATTTTCTGGGTATTAAACATTTTTAGTAGCAAATATGTTGAAATACTGCTTCCTTAAATTGAGTACATGTATAATTTTGAGTAAAATAAAAGTTATTATTAGAAAATACAGCTATGATGGTGATCAGCATATGCCACCCCAGAAATATGCCACCGTGGCATAAAGATTACAGTATTTCGAAGTGAAGGCAATAATCAACAGATACAGGAAGGGTTCTCTGTCCTTATCTGCCTTAAAGCAGGGCATAAATTTCTCTTCCTGAAGGTGGCATAAATTTCCTTCCTCCTCCTCCTGCACTGGGATGCAGAGAGCAACCCTTATCATGGGAGTCAGAGAGCCAGCACCAAGATGAGCCTGCATAAATGCACCCACAACTGACCTCTCTTTAAACCCAAACCCTTTGTTAAGGTTACATGAGATTATAATTTCATCAGCCTAATTGCTTCTTTTAGTTACTTCTTTTTTGTGAACTTCTGTGTATGTGAAAAATATTGATAAACTTATATTCCTTTTCTCTTCGTCAATCTGTCTTTTGTCAATTAAATTCATAGTTTCCCATTTACTGAAGAGGGTAGATGAAATTTTTCCTCCTAGTCCCTCCACACTGGATGCTTTAGTCCCATCAACAGTATTCCTTGACAGGAAAGCTCAAGTCTCTCTCCACCTCCACAGACCTTCAAAGTCGGTTGGGTGGGGTTAGGGGTGGGGCTATTATTTATCCAGAGTTCCTGATTCATACCCGAATAGAGACAATATGAAGATGTTCGGCCTCTACTGAATCCCAGTCAGGTTTTGGTCTTCTACTGTTAGTCCTGGCTCTGTCCTGTCCACCCTACTCACCTCCCATCTCCTTCACTAAGCATTAATGTTCAATCCCAACAGTCTTTGGTGTCCCAATATTTGGCTTGAGGTCATTTAATGCAGAACTCCATCTCTCTGCAGGCCACCCAAGACCACTTCCACCCCAGGCACCAGCTTGGGACCCCATTGCCCCAGCACCACCTCACTAGCACCGGCTCCTCACAATCTGACATCAATGCTCAGGGGGTATCATCACATCACGAATACGACAGCGGGACAAAAGAAAACAGTACTGTTTACCTGTGGAGGTCAAGACTCCCAGCACCTCTGGGCGGACTTTTGGGAGGGGCGGGACCAGCCGAGGAGGGGCAGGTTCCACTATCAGACACCCTGCCCCGCTCCCAGAATATCACTGAAGCCCTGGGGCGTTTGGGCCCAGGCGCTCACAAATAAGGCAGAGCTAGAACAAGTTGTTGATCGCTGGTTAGTGTCCTGCCTCTGGCTCGAACTCCCGCTATCACCAAGTTAGGCTCTCCAGGGCCCTATGTTTTCCCCTGTTTAAGAAGGGGCATCTCCTGGCTCCACAGTATAGACTGTCAGGACTTAAATGTCCCCCAAAGAGAATCATGGCCAGATCCAAAATTCTTGGGTGATAAGATGAATTTATCCTAAATCACGAGAAAAATATATTTTTGTTTAAAAAATTATTTCAGAAAGTTCAGAAAAATAAAACTGTGCAGACAACTCTTGTACAAATTAACATCTAGGTTGAACTGAAGCTTTCCGTTTGTAAAAGCTGTTATATTATTTTTACAATTCTAGTAATTATCTAGCTTCCTGGTATTCTTTCATTTTACATGTGTGATAATCCATAGCCTTTTTTTTTTTTTTTTTTGTCTTCATTGACTGGAATTCCTGGACTGTCTCAGTTGGGCCTGGCATGTTCCTTGTCAAGAAATATTTCCTTCCTTTTCAACATTAGGAACTTGTTTCCCCTTAGTCTTTGGCCTATTGGATATGTGGATATTGGGAAGTCCTTGGGTATGACTTTAAAATGGCAGCAACTTGAATGTTGCGGTGTTGGAATACAGGGGTAAAAATGGAACCCAGAAACAAGTCCTGTGTTTCCTCTGCAGAGCTGGGAAGGTGTACACAGCATGGAGAATGTTTATTGGTTTGTTTGATGGATGTTTGTTTTGGGGTGCTTGGTGGAAAAGTTAATCCCGACTCTCCAGATAGGGAGACATTCCTAATTTTATGATTAGTTTAGAAAACAAAACAATATAAACCTGAGTTTTGTGCTTACTAAAGGAAATATAAATTTTAAAGAAGAAGCAAACAACAAAGAAAGAAAATATAGACTAATACTACTGTCCTCACCTTCTGACTCTAATTCCTTCTCAGTTTCTACTCCTGCCACTCACAAGGACCTGCCCCAAGAGTGCTAGTTTCTGAGCTGAGGGAAGGGGCTGGGGCCATTTGTCCTCTCAAGGAGTCTGTGGACCATGGCAACTCCATTTTGGGGCAGATTGTAATTGAAGAAAGAGGCTTCAGATTGAGATGAGAAGCAGGTCATAGGGTCAAAACCAGGATATGCAGAGAGTGGTCCATCTCTAGACATTTTTCACCTCACAAAACAGAAAATCTATACCTATTAAATACTAACTAGTCATTTCATCCTGGCAACCACCATTCTTTTTTCTGTTTCTGTGAATTTGACTACTCTCAGTACCTAATATTAGTGAAATCATATAGTATTTGTCCTTTTGTGCCTGGCTTATTTTACTGATATAATGTCCTCAAGGTTCATCCACATTGTGACAGGTGTCAGAATTTCCTTGATCAGTGATTTCTTACTTATGCAGGTGTTTCAGTTGCCTTACACAGTACAGTGCAGAGTCTTAACTACCTACATGAAATTCTCCTCAAATTTCTGTTTCCCTAAGGAGTAAAAGGACTGTTCCTTAAAAAGCTGTAAAAAATGTCTGATACATACTGATGTCCATAGCAGCATTATTCACAATAGCCAAAAGGTGGAAATAGCCCACATGTCAATCAAGAGATAAATGAATTTTTTAAAAAGTGGCATATTTATATGATGAAATAGTATTCAGCCTTAAAAAGGAAGGAAATTCTGACACATGCTGCAACATGGATGAACGTTGGAAACATTACATTTTTAAAAAATTTCTAATTGTATTTTCCCATTATCATTTAACCCCTTTATACCCTCCTCCCCCCAGCAATCACCACACTGTTGTCCATGTCCATTTTTCCTTTTTGCTCGATCCCTCCACCCTCTAACCTCCCCACCCCCAGCTGTCATCCTGCTCTCTACTATGAATCTGTCTCTATTTTGCTTGTTGTTTAGTTTGTTTATCGGATTCCGCATATGAATGAAATCATATGGTATTTGTTTTTCTCTAACTGGTTTATTTCACTTATCATAATGTTCTCCAGGTCTATCCATGTAACAGAGAGTACAATTTTCTTCTTTTTATGACTGAGTAGTATTCCATTGTGTAAATGTCCCATCATTGTTTTATCCACTCATCTACTCATGAAAACTTGGGCTACTTCCATATCTTGGCAATTGTAAATAATGCTGCAATGAACATAGGGGTGCTTATGTTCTTTTGAATTAGTGTTTGGGGAAACATTATGTTAAGTAAGCCAGACACAAAAGGACAACTATTATATGTTTCCACTCATATGAGGTACCTAGGATGAGGCTAGTATAAGAAATAGCGATCTGAAGATAATTTCTATATTTGATGTTTATGAGAGTAACATAGTTCAATTTGTGACTATTTATGACAGTATACTTATTTGTGAAATGTCCAAATAATAAATTCTCCCTTGAGATTATTTCTGGGAAGTTTTGCTTTCATGGTGAATTGCTGCTTGCTCTCTTTGTGAGATAACAAGAAATCTACCTTTCTTCTTTGTCAGGAACTGAAAGCCACTTTTTATGTGGATTTGTAATTAGCTGGTCAAAAGTATTTTCCTGAGAATCATTAACCATCCCTTAAATAAATTCCAGTTTCTACTCACTTTGAGCACTGTAAGTGAGACAGCTTGGTTATAATTCAGGTCTTCTATTTGGACCGCTGGCCTGTATGACTTCAAACCATATTTTTCTAGCCCTGACTGGTGTGGCTCAGTGGATTGAACCCTGGCCTGAGCAGCAAAGGGTCACTGGTTTAATTCCCAGTCAGGGGACATGCCTGGGTTGAGGGCCAGGCCCCCAGTAGGGGGTACATGAGTTTCTCTCCCTCTCTTTCCTGCTCCCTTCCCCTCTGTCTATAAATAAATAAAATCTTAAAAACAAAACAAAACAAAAAACACATGTTTTTCTGTCCAGAATGTCTTAACAGTGTGTCTGTTCCTATCACCTATCACACAGCTTCTTGTGGCACTCCATTTCTGGGAAATAATTCTCCTATCTTTGACGTTCCTCAAGGCCTCTCCAAATGTATTTTATATTATGCCACATTGCCTGTATTTTAAGCAAGACCATCTCAACTATATCTTCCAAATCTGGTTTAAAAATATCCATCCGGCTGTTTTCTAGTGGTGCAGTGTTAGACAAAACCGAAAACTTTATTGATACAGACAGTACTCTCCATGCACATAACAGACCCTAGTTTTTTCATCACCAGGGTTCTGAATTTTGATGCTAATGTTTAACAATTTTCTTCCTTCCCTCAACTATCCAATCAAGTGTCAAATTCTGTGGTTTCTGGCTTTACAATTTACATCTGATTTTTCTCTTCTAATCCCATCTTCCTTCTTCCTCCATTTCCCTCCAGTTTTCCTCTTACTACCTGGATAGCTTAGTCTGTTCAGGCTGCTAAACCAAAATGTGACAGACTGGGTGGCTTGTAAACAACAGAATTTCATTTCTCACAGTTCTGGAAGCTGGAAGTCTAAGATTAGAGTGCAGCATGGTCAAAGTACTCTTCCAGGTTGTAGACTGCTGATTTGTCAGTGTCCTCAAAAGGTGGAAGGGGCAGGGATCTTTTCTAAGGGTCTCTTGTATAAAGGCACTCATCCCATTCATGAGGGCTGTTCAAAAGTCCTACCTCTAAATACCATCGTATTAGGAATTAGGATTTCAACATATGGATTTTGTGGGGATACATTCTGACCACAGCATTGGATTATTCCAATATCCTTCTAACAGGATTCTCTGTTCCAGCTCTCCTCTGCCCAATCAATTTCCTATGCTGTTGCCAGATCTATCTTCACTCTTGGCATTTATAGAGGCCTTCCATAATGTGGCTCAAGCCAAGAATCTGGTCTAACTACTGTTCCCCTAGGCATAACCTAGGTCCAGCCAAATGAAGTACTGTCTCCTCATCATGTCCTGCATTTTATCACCTTAATGCTCTAGCTCATGTTGTTAGGTCATGGTAGAAAATGCTTCTCCCCACCCCATCCCCAAACTCTGTCACTCAAAAATACTATACATTCTTCATATGCCACCATGGCATACTACACTTTTAAACTTTTATGAATTAAACTTTTCCTGATTCTCTCCAAAGATGTGATCTCTCCCACGTCTAACCTTCCTCTAGCCTTTTATATGTGGTTGTCTCTTGTAGCAAATGAGACAACCACATATAAACTCCATCTTATAGTAAGCTTATTTGTGTATTTCCCTCCCCTAAATAAACTTCTAAGATAATGAACCATGGCTCTTTAGCTACTTATCATTATATTTCTTTATGTTTTCTGCTTAGATCAATGTCTTGCTTCCAAAGGTACTCAGATATTATTTAATGAATTGAAATTGTTATAGCTCAAAGAAAATAACTCAAAGAGGGGTTTAAAAAGGGTGCACTTTGTATAAAATGTTTATTTGGAACATTTAAAACATAATAAACAATCTAAAAGTTCAGCGGTAAGGGAATGGTTAGATAAAAAAATGACAGGGCCCTGTTGAACAAGAGTAAATGAATTAGGAGGCTTTGCTGAAATTAAAAATGACCAAGTTTTATTCAAGGGATTTAGGGTTTGTAAATCCACAACACAGCCAGGCAATACCCAAAGTGTTCTGATGGAGAAAGAAAAGGTGATTCTTCACAGTAAAAAGTACAAGTCTGAGAAAAGTGAGTCCTGCATTCTTAGTCCATATATTGGTTCAAGATGGTAATCGTCCCAATCATCCAGTGGTCTGGATAATGAAACATTCTTTTTTAAAGATTTTAAGGGGTTACCTTTAGGAGTTATATACATCTTCAGCACTTGAACATTCTTAAGACTTTCAGGGGGTTATCTGTAAAATTTGGGTACCTCCAGGCACTGCTGCACAACTGAAAAACTCAGAAGTTTTAGTGCCCAGGCTAGTTAAAGCAAGAAGTGTTTCCTCTGCCTTAGCCTACTTGATTTTTATAATTATCAGCCTTACAAAAGTGACTTCGTTTTATTTCTTCACTCCTTTCCTCAGCCCGAATCTAATTCTTCTTCTGTCCTTGGCCCATACGAAGCATTTAAAACGTATTAAATGAATGGTGTATAGTGCATTGGAATATTATGTAACCAAGTGTAATCGGGTTTAGGAAAAAAATAACTTTCTCAAAACACCCACATTACATCTACAAAAAAAAAAAAAAAAAAAAACCCAAAACCTATGGAAGCATGTTGTTAATAATCAGAGGGGCGCCAGAGAAAGCCAGCTGTCATATTTGTACTGCAGTTTAAAGGCGTCCTCTCGCATACTTTGATTCTCACAAGCCAGTGAAGTATTAACTCCGGGAGTTAAAACGGAGTTATTAACGCCGTTTTACTGGTAAGGAAGCCGACTTACACAGGTCAGCATTCTAGACTCCGCCTCCCAGAACCTGCTTTTTCCTCGCCGTCCCTCGGCGGCCGTGATTGGCGTTGGGGGGTCTCGGTTTGCTTTTCTTCATCCTCATTAGTTTAGCAAACCGAGTCCAGAGCGGCGGGCGGCCGCGAGGAGCGGGTGCCGGGGAAGGTGCAGGTGTCCGCAGGCGCGGTGCATTGAGGCACCACAGGTTCCGCGACCGAGGCCGGAAGTGCGGCCGGAGTAGCTGCTGCGTGCGCCTCGCCGTCCCGCCGGGGACGAAAGAGGTCCGCACCCTGGTGCAGTATGGCCGCAGTGCTGGCCTTCAGGGTGGTCGCGGGCCTGGCGGCCGCGGCGCTGACAGCTATACTCCTGGAGCACTATGGCCTAGCGGGCCAGACCTCGCAGCTGTCCCAGCCCCGCGTTCCCCGGAGGCCGCACCCTGCGCCCGGCCCTGGAGCCACCAATATCTTCTGGGGTCTGCAGGTGACGCAAGGGAAGCCTGGCAGGGTTGGGTGCAGACCTGGCACGACTTGGTGAGACACGGGCAGTTTCCGCGGGGCACAACCAGTGCCTGCTTGGGCCCCACACTCCGGGCTGGGGGTGGTGGGGTGGTGAGGTGGTGGGTTTCGATCCTTGCCTGGGGGATTCTTTAATGCACTGCATCTTTGACTTTTCCTAATCCCCACCCCGGGGGAGCCCCTGGGTCGCTCTGTCCGTGCTGCCTCTTCCTGACTCAGACATCTCTGCTTAATACCTGCTTTCAGCAGATATCCGACATTCACCTGAGCAGGTTTCAGGATCCAAGCAGAGCTGTAGACTTAGAGAAGTTTTGTTCTGAAACTGTTGACATCATTCAACCAGCTCTCGTCCTAGCAACAGGTAGGGAGGATTGCTGTGCTGTTCTGTTGTTCTGTGGTCAGGAAGGTACAAAAGAACGCTAGCCAGGGCTACATACAGCTTTTCACTTTGGGGACATTGGGATCATTATAGCCTCAG
Organism: Anoura caudifer; assembly: GCA_004027475.1. Taxonomy (NCBI): domain Eukaryota; kingdom Metazoa; phylum Chordata; class Mammalia; order Chiroptera; family Phyllostomidae; genus Anoura; species Anoura caudifer. The sequence goes on along the minus strand of PVKU01009595.1, from coordinate 18,933 downwards.
CCCCAGGTGAGCCGTCCTCCTGTAGAGGAGATAACACATTATAATTACATTTGCCTATGGATAACTGAGTCAAGATCCAAGCCAAAAGATTGGTCATGGCAAGGTTTTGTTAAAGCAGGAAAAGCAGGACTCGGTGTTCTCATCTTAAGGTCTGCTGTATTTGCATGTGTTTTTGTTGTTGCAATCCTGAATTTGAGAGAGAATTAGGGAAAGCACTTTAACCACAAATCAAAAGTCACCTTTTATTTATTTATTTTTCTGTGTTTGTACAGTTAGTTGTTTGACCCTTACTTACATGACTCAGGACACTTTTTCCTCATCCTTTGGTATGTCTGTAACTTGGATTTCCTAGGGTCTTCAAACCCCTAATCATTTGCTCCTGAACTGCTGGAGAAGTAAAAGGGGCATCTACCTTGTCTACTAAGGGATTCATCCCACCCACCTTACTGTAACACCTCTACTGGCTGGAGTAGCAGTTCTCAATTTATGGAAAACTTCAATTTCAAGTGTCTGTCTAGTTTTCTACAAATTTTGGGGTTTCATTGTCCAAGTCACACCTTCCAGGTTGCTTTTTGCTATAAAAATATTACTCGGTCAGATTATAATGGTTGCCATAGATATTAGGCACCTGCCAGACTGTTGGTCTTCAGTTTTCATTAGAGTCAGTCCTATGCTCTCTTTAAAGATCTATTTTTCACAACCCATTTCTAAACTCATAGGAGGTTAAATAGGCACTTGCTACCCTATAAGGAACAAGTAAAGCCCCTGCTGAGAAAATTCTGATGGCTTGTTTTGGACATAAACATGTTGAGTGATTTAAGTATCTGTTCCTGCAGAGTGCATTAAAATAAATTGAACTTCCTTGGGTTTATTTTGCACTGTGATTCAATTCTTATGTAAATTTACAGGAGATCTGACAGATGCCAAGACAAAGCACCTGTGGGGATCCAGGCAGCAGGAGGTAGAATGGCAAACTTACCACGGTATTCTGAAGAAGACAAGAGTCATGGAAAAGACCAAGTGGCTTGATATCAAAGGAAATCATGGTGAGAGTCAAAACCCACATGAAATTAAAACTATATTTTTATTTCTTCCAGGAGTCTAAATTCTCCAATTTACATTGTAAAATTATAAAATGGGACATTATAACATAGGTTTAGAGGCACTGAAGGTCACAACTCTGAAATACAACTATAATATGTGATTTTAAAACTTAAGATGTTACTGTTGGTCTTTGAGGGGAAAGTTGGTATGGTCCTTTCTAACATGGAAGAAAAGCTTCTAGCAAAATCCATGCAGGTGAATATTTTAAAAAATACACATTTTTCTAGATGGAAAAAAAGCCAAATCCATCAGGCTACATACTGTATGATTCCAGTTATATGACATTCAATAAAAGGCAAAATTATAGACAGATAACAGATTGTGGTTGCCAGAGATTGGGGATGGGGAGAGAGATTGATTATAAAGAGGCATCATGAGAATTTGGGGGGGCTCATGGAACTGTTCTGTTGATTGTATTGGTACATACATGGTATATGTAATGGGACATATATAGTGGTATATACATTTCTCAAAACCCATAGAACTGTAAATCACAAAGAATGAATTTTACTGTATATAAATTAAAAAATTAAAATTGCAAATAAATCCCTATCTGCATGGGGAGAGAAAATGGATAATCACTTCCTGTTTTTTAGATCATTGTTGTGTTAGTAAGGAAATGAACTCCAAAAGTATCCTTATCATAGTAGATTTGTTTGTTTGATTGACTTTTTCATTGGTTACTTCATTTGTCTGGTTCATTTTATTAATCATTTCTGGTAAATACCTAATCATATGTTTTTTAAAAACCTACCTTTTTAAACAGATAAGTCTATCTGGTGAAATACACAGATGTTGGTTTGATCAGAAAATGCCTTCCTACAAAGCAACTAGGAATTATAAATTGAAAGTAGAATATCTGGCTTACAACTTTCTCTGCTATATTTACATTTCTCTTTTTTTCCTGATCCTAATTAGTGGTACCCGTCAAATTCTTTTGCAATAAATAACAACTGTGTATATTTTCCAAAAAGTTTTCCAAGTCAGGGTGCTGACTTATTTCAAGTAAGATATATAAACAGACTCTTGTGTTTAAATGATTCGGATAGTCCTTTGGAATTCATAATAATCTACTGGAGGTGCATAGACATAAATGCTCATGGTATAGGTATATGTATTTGCATGTTGTGCTAAGATAGGAGCAGAAACTAATCTTTGCTAAAATTTGTAACAGTTTTTCTCTTACTTAGCAAGAGGATTACACACACATTAATATTTATTTTGGCATTAATTAGACTTACATTTTAATTTCCAAGGTTATTAGAAATATTGTAGATTCCTGGAAGTGAAACGATTTTAGCCATTGCAACCAGTCAGTCAAGCTCTATGAAATGACTATATTTCCGGATAAGTGTTCTATGATGTGCTGAACCTTAACCTTTACCATTATATAATTGCTTTCTTACTGAATCTTCTTTAAGATTTGAGAAGAGAGGGGCTTTGGTCCTGTTACCTAAGTCATATTGAAACTGGAGGGCAACCAAGTAGTCTGTCACCACTCAGCCAAAAAGCAGAGATAGGGGTTGGATTATAATTGCGCTTTTATTAACGTCAGAGGCCAGCAGTCGGAGTAGATGGCCGGTAAAACCCCTAACATGCATGTTACTTTGAGCTTTCAGAAGCACGTTTATTTAGAGTAAACATGGGAATTTGGGAGGGAGAAATCCCTAGAGGGAGCGCAGACATTTTGTTTCTCTTGCAAGTAAGGGGAGGAGGAGCTGAAAGGGGAGTTGGCACAGCTTCTTCCCAAGCTGGCTCCTTTGTTCCTGTGTTATCTTTCTGCTTGCGAAAGAATTCCGGTCTTCCCAGGACACCTGTGATTTATGGAGAGCAAAGCTTTGTATTCTCTGATTAGGGAGGAGAGGTATAAGCCACTTAACTCTCCAGCTCACCCTGGGTTAGGGGAGATAAGGTCTTGTCATTCACCAGTTGGCTGTAAATTGCTCAAACTGTTTAGTCTTGTTTAATGTTCTTGTCTCAGTTTCCCCATTCCACTTACCCAGAAATTTTCCTAGCTTCTTACTCTCTTTTCTCAGTCTGTTTAGAAGCACTGGGCATGGATCCATATGTCAGGCATGAATCCAGTCCTTGCTGACTTCCAGAGTCATGTGATTAAAAAAGCAGCAACAACCTTCCAATATTGTAACTTCCAATTGATGTGTGTGTGTGTGTACATATATTTATTTATTTTTATGTAATCTATATTGTATTTTTTTCCATTACCATTTAACCCCTTTATACCACCTTCCCCCAGCAATTACCACATTGTTGTCCATGAGGCCTTTTTGCTCAATCCCTCCACCTGTTAACCTCCCCCCCGACCCCTGACTCTAGCTGTCAGCCTGCTATCTATGAGTTTGTCTCTATTTTGGTTATTAGTTCAGTTTGTTCATGAGATTCCACATATGAGTGAAGTCATATATTTTTCTTTCTCTTACTGTCTTATTTCACTTAGCATAATGTTCTCCAGTTTCATCCATACAGTTGCAAAAGGTAAATTGTCTTTTTTTTTTTTTTAATTTTATTTACTTATTTTTAGAGAGAGGGGAAGAGAGGGAGAAAGAGAGGGAGAGAAACATCAATGTGTGGTTGCCTCTCACACGCCCTACTGGGGACCTGGCCTGCAACCCAGGCATGTGCCCTGACTGGGAATTGAACTGGTGACCCTTTGGTTTGCAGGCTGGTGCTCAGTCTGCTGATCCACACCAGCCAGGGCGAAGTTGAATGAGTAGTATTTCATTGTGTAAATGTCCCATAGTTGTTTTACCCACTCACCTACTGATGGACACTTGGGCTGATTCCATATCTTGGCAATTGTAAATAACGCTGCAGTGAACACAGGAGTGCTTATGTCCTTTTGAATTAGTGTTTTGGGTTCCTTCGAATATATTTCCAGAAGTGGGATAGCTGGGTCAAAAGGCAGATCCAATTTTAATTTTTTGAGGTATCTGCATACTGCTTTTTGTAGTGGTTGCACCAATTTGCATTCCCACCAGTAGTGCAAAAGGATTCCCCTTATTTTACATTGTCACCAGCACTTGTTGTTTGTTGATGTATTGATGATAGCCATTCTGACTGATGTAAGGAGATATCTCATCATGGTTTCAATTTGCATTTCCCTGCTGATTAGTGACATTGAGCAACTTTTCATATGTCTGTTGACCATCTGTATGTCCTCTTTAGAGAAGTGTCTGTTCAGGTCCTTTGCTCATTTTTTAATTGGGTTGTTTGTTTTTTTGGTGTTGAGTTTGGTAAATTCTTTATAAATTTTGGATACTAACTCCTTATCAGGTGTATTGGCGAATAATATGTTCTCCCATTCGGTGGGTTGACTTTTTATTTTGTTGATGATTTCTTTTGCTGTGCAAAAACTTTTTAGTTTGATGTAGTCCCATTTATTTATTTATTTATTTTGTTTCCCTTGCTTGAGGAGATATATCTTATGAAATGCTGGTATTGGCAATGTCTGGGATTTTGTTGCCTATGTTTTCTGCTGTGACCTGTATGGGGAGGAAGTCCCTGAGAGGGGGCATGATGGGAGATTAAGAAAGACACAGACACAGATAGTTTAAGGAAAAGTGGGGACCAGGTAGGATGTTGTCCTTGATGGAGAAACAATGACCCCAAACATGGTCTCTGTGTTTATTTTATAAGAGTTAGTTGAATAAAGCTCAAGGATGTTTCATAGGCTCAGGAAAAAACTGCAGGCATAATCGCTCCATTCCTAGGCTATCTAAATGATAAGTATTTCTTCTGCAAAAGTTACAGTCGCATTCAGCTGAAGCTTGTGGTTAACTATTTAACTATCTCCTTAACCCCTGCGGGTTCCGGCCAGCCTTCACCATCTTCCACAGTTTTCTTCTAGGATTTTTATGGTTTTGGGTCTAACAATTAAGTCTTTGATCCATTTTGAATATATTTTTGTGTGTGGTGCATGAAGATGGTCTAGTTTCATTTTTCTGCATGTATATGTCCAGTATTCCCAACACCATTTATTGAATAAACTATCTTTAGCCCATTGTATGTGCTTGCTTCCTCTGTCAAATATTAATTGACTATAAATGTGTGGGTTTATTTCTGGGCTCTCTATTCTCTTCCATTGATCTATATGTCTGTTTTATGCCAGGACCATGCTGTTTTGATTACTATGGCTTTCAGTATAGTTTGATATTAGGTAGTGTGATTCTTCCAACTTTGTTCTTTTTCAGGTTTGTTGTTGCTCTGTGGGACCTTTTGTGGTTCCATATAAATTTTTGAAATATTTGTTCTAATTCTGTGAAATACATCATTGTAATCTTGATAGGAATTGTGTTGAATCTATAGATTGCTTGGGGTAGTATGGACATTTTAATGATGTTAATTCTTCCTATCCATGAGCACAGTATGTGCTTCCACTTATTTGTATCTTCTATTTCTTCAATATTTTATAAATTTTTGAGTATAGGTCTTTTACATTGTTGGTTAGGTTTATTCCTGGGTATTCTTTTTGTAGCAATTGTGAATGGGATGGTTTTATTAATTTCCCTTCTTGTTAGTTCATTATCAGCATATATAAATGCAAGTGATTTCTGGATATTAATTTTATATTCTGCTACTTTGCTGAATTCATTTATCAGTTCTAGTAGTTTCTTGGTAAAATCTTTGGGGTTCTCTATTTACAGTATCATGTCATCTGCTAATAATGATGGTTTTACTTCTTCCTTTCCAATGTGTATACCTTTTATTTCTTCTTATCTGATTGCTGTGGCTAGGACTCCCAATACTTTGTTGAATAAGAGGTGAAAGTGGATATTCCTGTCTTGTTCCCAGTCTTAAGGGGAATGCCTGTAGTTTTTGCCTGTTGAGTATGATGCTGGCAGTGGGTTTGTCATATACAGCCTTTATTACGTGTAGGCATGTTTGCTCTATTCCACCTTGTTGAGAGTTTGATCATAAATGGTGCTGGATTTTAGCAAATGCTTTTTCTGCATCTATTGATATGATCATGTGGTTTTTATCCTTCATTTTGTTTATGTGGTGAATCACATTTATTGATTTGTTAGTGTTGTACCAACCTTGCACTCCTAGAATAAATTCCACTTGATCATGGTGTATGATCTTTCTGATGCATTGCTATATTAGGTTTGCCAATATTTTGTTGAGGATTTTAGCATATATTCATCAGGGATATTGGCCTACAATTTTCTTTCTTTGTAGTATCTTTATCTGGTTTTGGAATTAGGATCATGGTGGCCTCATAAAATGAGTTTGGGAGGCTTCCCAACTCTTGCATTTCATGAAATAGTTTGAGAAGGAGAGGTATTAGTTCTTCTCAGAATGTGTGGTAAAATTCACCTGAGAAGCCATCTGGTCCAGGGCTTTTGTTTGTTGGCAGTTTTTTGATTACTGCTTCAATTTCACTAGGTGTAATCTGTTTAGATTCTCTGCGTTTTCCTGATTTAGTTTTGGAAGGCTGTATGTTTAGGAATTTAACCATTTCATCCAGGTTATCCAGTTAGAACCTTTGTATTTCTTTGGTATCAGTTGCTATTTCTCCTCTTTCATTTTTTATTTTAATTATTTGGGTCCTTCTTCTGTATTTTTTGATGAGTCTGGTTAAGCGTTTGTGAATCTTTTTTATTTTTTTCAAGAACCAGCTCTGGGATTCATTGATCTTTTGTGTCTTTTTTGTTGTTGTTTTTCTTTCATTTATTTCTGCTCTGATCTTTATTATTTCCTTCCTTCTACTCACTTTGGGCTTTGTTTGTTGTTCTTTTTCAAGTTCCTTTAGGTGTAAATTTAGATAATTTATTTGAGCCTTTCCTGTTTGTTTGTTTGTTTGTTTGTTTGGTTTTGAGATAGGCCTGTAATGCTATGTATGAATTACCATCTTAGGATTGCTTTCTCAGTGTCCCACAGATTTTGGATTGCCGTGGCTTCATTTTCATTTTGTTTCAAGGTATCTTTTGATTTCTTCCTTGATCTCTTTGTTGACTTGTTCATTGTTTAATAACATGTTATTTAGCTTCCATGTCTTCACATGTTTTTCAGTGTTCTTGTGATTGATTTCTAGTTCAACTGCATTGTGGTCAGACAAGATGCTTGATATGATTTCAGTCTTCTATAATTTATCGAGACTTGTTTTGTGCCCTAACATGTGGTCTATCTTAGAAAAGTTTTATGTGCACTTGAAAAGTATGTATATTCTGCTGCTTTGGGATGAAATGCTCTGAAGATATCAATTAAATCCATTTGATCTCATGCGTCATTTAAGGCTGCTGTCTCCTTGTTGAGTTTTTGTCTGAAAGATCTCTCCATTGAGGTCAATAGGGTGTTAAAACCCCTGCCTATGAGAGTTTTTCTGTTGATCTCTCCTTTTATGTCCATCAAGATTTGCTTCTCATACTTAGGTGCTCCTATGTTGGGTGTGTAAAGATTTCTAGGGTTATATACTCTTGTTGGATTATTCCTTTTATCATTATGTCTTGTCATTCTTTGTCTCTTATAGTCTTGGTTTTAAAGTCTGTTTTGTGGAATATACGTATTGCTACCCCAGCTTTTTTTTCCTGTCCATTTGCATGAAATATCTTTTCCCATCCCTTTACTTTCAGTCTGTGTGTATCTTTTGATCTGATATGTGTTTCTTGGAAGCAGCATATATATGGGTCTTCTTTTTTTATCCATTCAGCTACCTTATGTCTTTTGGTTGGGGCATTTAAGCCATTTATTTTAAAGGTGATTATTGATAGATATGCATTTAGTGCCATTTTATTAGTAGACTATTTTGCTCTGCTTTTTCTTCTTTTTTTTCTTCTTCTTAAAGCAAGCCCTTTAACATTTGTTGCAGTACTGGTTTGGTGTTAACAAACTCCTTTAGCCTTTTTTGTCTGGGAAGCTCCTTATTTCTCCTTCGGTTTTAAACGATATGAAAATTTTGACCAGTCTTGTTGGGTAAAGTAGCCTTGGTTGTAGGTCCTTACTTTTTCATCACCTAGAACATTTCACGTCACTCCCTTCTGGCCCAAAATTTCTGTTGAGAAATCAGATGACAGTCTAATTAGTGCTGTTTTGTATGTAACTACCTGCTTTTCTCTTGCAGTTTTTAGGATTATTTCCTTGTCTTTAAGCCTTGTGATTTGAATTATGATGTCTCTCAGTGTTAGCCTCTCTGGGTCCAACTTGTTTGGGACTATGAGCTTCTTGGACTTGTGTGTCATTTTCTTTTACCAGATTAGGGAAGTTTTCAGTCATTAATTATTTAAATAGGTTCTTGATCACTTGCTCGCTCTCTTCTCCTTCTGGTATTCCCATGATGCAGATGTTGTTACATGTCATATTGCATAAAATGTTTCTTAAGCTCTTCTCATTTTTAAAAATTCTTTTTTGTTTTTGCTGCTCTGGCCGGGTGTTTTTTTTTCCTACCTTGTCTTCCAAATCACTGATTTGATCTGCTTCATCTAACCTACTGTTTATTCCTTCCAGTGTATTATTTATTTCAGATATTGCATTCTTTATTTCTGACTAGTCCTTTTTTATGGTGTCTATGGCATTTTTCGTGTTGTCAAGTATCCTTATAATCATTACTCTAAACTCTCTATCTGATAAATTGCTTGTGTCTATTTCATCTAGCTCTTTCTGGAGAATTCTCTTGTTCTTTCATTTGGGGTCTGTTTCTTTGTCTTCTTTTTTGGGTGTTTCTTTGTATTTGTTTCTACATATTAGGTAGATCTGCAAAGACTGTGGTGTAGGCCTTTGTCAGACACTGTCTGTGACTGGCCCTGGTCAACCTGTTTGGCACTATCAGGGATCCACTGCTTTTAGCTCCCTCTGCTGGACCTGTTTGTGTGCAGAAAGAGCCATGCTGTACACCCAGGCTACTGTTAATCAGAACTGGGCTCTTGGGAGAGTTAGCCGAAGTCTCATAGAGCTCCCAAAGGTCCACCTTAGTTGTTAAAATAATCAATGATATAGCCTGAAGCTATAGTCAGTAGCCCAGCTTAAGCCGCACAGGGTGGAACAGAGTAATTCCTGTATGTGGGGCTATTGCTTCCCCTTAGATTGATGCCACTCTGAGAGGAGTGCTTTGCCTGAGAAAGATGGCTTCTGCAGTACAGGGCATGATTCAGCACAGGGATCCCAGTGGCTGTTCCTTCAGTTCTCTTCCTGGAGCTACCAACCCCAGAGTCTCCTCCAGCATCTCTAGTCCACTCTGCCCTCCCTCTGCTGGAGCCCAGTGAAATGAAATTTTGTGCATTGGCCCCTTAAGAGGCTCTCTGAGTCTATAGCCATCTCTCTCTGTAGACAGAAACCCTGCTTCTCACAGCTGGATGTTATCAGGGTTCCTTTCTGGCTCTGGTGCTATAGTTTAGGGACCCCAGCTTGGGATTTAGACCCCACACTTCTCCGGGGTAACCCCTGACTGGTGAAATATCCCTCTGGCACTTCATCTGCCTGCCATGGGAGGCCAGCCAGCCCTCTTGTGCCTCTGCACTTCCTTACCAGTCTCGTTGTGGTGAAGTGGTTTCTTCTGTCTGCCTGTGGATATAAGGCTTCTCTCTAGCTAGTGTTCAGTTGCTTATTCTGGATGATTTCTCTACAATATAACTGTAATTCCAACTTGGTCCTGGGAGAAAGTTAGTGTAACTTCCACTTACTCCTCTGCCATCTTGGATTCTCAATGTATATTTTAAATAGTACATAATTCAAAGTATTTCTTATTCTCCAGTATACTAGATAGATTAAATAAGTTTCCAGATAATTCAAATTCTATTTTCAAATTTTAAAAATTATCAATTGAATGAATTGAATTCTACCATTTAAAATATTACTGAAAGAATTAGTTTTCTTTAGTTTCTAACATGTTTGCATTTCTCTTTTTAATATAGATGATGTTTACTCTTTTCTTTTTAATTAGATACATTCAACCTTCCAAGTCTGGAGAGTGTCAAGAATTATTACAGGTACTGTAATAAACAGAAGACAGAACATGATGTGTTACAAGAAGGGTACAGTCAATGAATGGGTGAAAAGATTTTTTAACAGATAAAATTTCTATTTACAGAAACTCTGGTAATTTAGAAAAGGGGGCTTTTTTTTCAATGTGTGTGCAGGTTCAGTTTTTTGGTTTTGTTTTGGGACTTTTTCTTTCCTTTAATTTTTCTTTTCCCCCTTGGTTCTTTTTAATTTTTCCACAGAGACTTTTTTTTTTTTTTTTTTTTTTTTTTTTTTTTTTTTTTTTTTTTTTTTTTTTTTTTTTTTTTTTTTTTTTTTTTTTTTTTTTTGCCATTGACGTACAGCAGGAGTCATATTGATCAGAGCTTGTCAACTAGAGTACTATAGGTTTTAGGAATGCTGAGATAACTGATTTTCTCAGACTTTGGGGTAGCTGAAAACCCCAGTCAGTCTCCCCTGGCTGCTTTGTCCTTTTATTCCAGTATGTCATGCAAATATTAAAATTTTCTGTCCTGGCTGGTGTGGCTCAGTGGATTGAGTGTGGCCTGTGAACCAAAGGGTTACCGGTTCTATTCCCAGTCAAAGCACATGCCTGGGTTCAGGCTGGGTCCCCAGTTGGGGGACATGTGAGAGGCAACCACACATTGATGTTTCTTTCCCTCTCTTTCTCTTTTCCTTCCCTTCTCTCTAAAAATAAAATAAATAATTTATAAATTCGATATACTTGACACATAGTATTGTATATGTTTTAATGGACAGCATGTTTATGTGCTACATTTATATATTGCAATATGATTACCACCATAGCTGACACCTCTCTCATGTCACATAATTATTGTTTCTTTTTTGTGATGAGAATTAAGATCTAGTCTCTTTTCATCTTTGAAGTTATAATAGTGTTAACTATAATAACTATGCTGTGCATTAAGTTTCTAGAACTTATTTGTTTACTGCAAGTTAGAGAAGGCTGCATAAAAGTGATGTGGACACCAGCCTGCAGTGTCCACGGCATTATGGATGAGACAAGACAAATTTTCATGGACTACGGAGTCCCATAGTGGAAAAGGGATGGCATGGCTACTTTCTCAAGGAGAGAGCACCTCGGAACCTCCTGGCCACTCTCTCAAGAGGAGAGGGTGCTGACCCTTGCCTTGACAAGCATTTATTGGCTTTCTAATAGCATACATCAAAGAAGGTTTTCATTCATTATACTTAGGTTTGCTTTAGGTAATTACTTTTTACAGATAGCAATAGGGGATGTTACTGATTACTTCTTACAGATTAACAAGGAAAAAATGTTGCAAATGCAAGGGAATGATGAGTAATAGGTCTAGTTATACTTCAGTCTTTGGGAGAATTAGCACAGACTTCAGAAAGTTACTTTAAAGGTATGCAGTAAGCATTTGCTGCCTCAACTCAGGGTGAGGGAGTTTCAGCAAGAGCAAGTCACAAAGCAGCCTAGTTATAATGCAGGCCTGATTTCCCACGGGAGAACTTCTCCAAGGGCATGGTCCTGCTGCCAACTCGCTCCCTGCTGGTTTTCCACATGGATGCTGAGCTACATTTCCATGCCTTGTGAAGCGGTTCCCTATATAAAGGAAGTGGAAATTGTGTCCAGTCTTAAAAGATGGATAGCATTTGGAAAAGTAAGATACTTTGAGGGGTGTATTTTAGGCGCGCACGCAAACACACACACACACACACGCACACACAAAACCCAAAACCCAAAAACCTAGGCTTTAAAAGCTAGAATGAACTTTTGAGGGCAGTAAGGCAACTGGTTACCACCAAAATAAATGTTCATAATGAGGACTGATAGGGTATTGGTGGCTTGGGGCCAGTTTAGGGAGGTCTTAAGTAAGAACCATGGAGATTTAGATGTGATGAGTAATAGTTCATAATCCAGTGTAGGTTTCTAAGGAGACTAGTATTTTACCACAAACAATTGCACAACAAAAAGAAATAGGGAGATATTGGAGTTGTATAGATACCAAATAGAGTCCCGCAGTAGTCTGGTCATAATATGGAAAAGGCCTGAAATGAATAGAAGACAAACTGATCTGAACAAAGTTCCTGGATATGGGGATGGTGGTATCAATTTGAGGATGATAACTCAAAAAGAACTGGTTAGCCCTGGCTGGTGTGGCTCAGTGGATTGGATGCCAGTCTGTGAACCAAAGGGTCACCAGTTTGATTTCCAGTCAAGGCACATGCTTGGGTGGCGGGCCAGGTCCCTAGTTGGGGGTGTGTGAGAGGCAACTGATTGAGAATCTCTGAGATATCTCTTGCACTTTGGTGTTTCTCTCCCTCTCTTTCTCCCTCCCTTCCCCTAAAAATAAATAAATAAAAATTTTTAAAGAATTGGTTGACATATATTTAAACTCACTATAACTTGGAAGAGGAAGATCTTTCACTTCCTATTAACTGTTTGTATTTTTGATTGTGACTATGGAAATGGAGTTAAGAAACATTTTCAAAGAAGAATTAACAACACTTAGGATCTGACTGGTTATTGGGAAGGTAAAGTTGTTAATCACTTTAAAGTTTTTTACCTTTATATTTTTGTTTCTAACTGCCTAACCTATCCGAGTTTAGCAAATGGCATTTTGCTAGAGATATAAATATTATGCAGATATCAACCAGAAGGGAAAAAAAATCTTAAAGTTAAATCTTGAGCCTAAGAATGCCCCAGACAATGCCAAAATCCAGAATTCAAAAAATGTCATCAACTATCATATATTTTAACCTCTGCCTTTAAATAGTTGGATTTATTTTTAGATAGTTGGATTTTAATGTGTCAAAAATGTAGCAGTAGAAACAACATATGAGATTACAAAATCCTGAAGAAAAACACTGAAAACAAATTAAGCAGGAAAATATATAAATAAATTTTTTAATGAGGAGAAAATCCTGAAATAGATATTTAAAAAATACCAAGAAGAGAGGCAATAGAATAGACTATTAATTGTAATACCTATGATAATATATTTATTTCATGATATATTTGATGGCTGTTGTGACTTAAATATAACTTCCTGATAGCACATTAAGTTTCAGAAGTTTATTTGTATGTTTTCATATTTGCTTTTAGGTAAAAAGTCATGTAAGACACTTAGATATTTTCTTATAGTGTCCCGACATTTGAATAATATAGGTATATTCCAATGTAATCTCTACTTTCCTTCACATTTATTCAGCAAATACTTGAGTGCCCACCTATCCTGTCTCTCTACTCTTCCCTCTCCTGCTTTATGGACATTGGAACACTGTTGACACCGACGGTGGTAAGCACGTCCGTTACTGGATGTGGACCCTGTATATGTCATCAGTGCACTTTCAGGAACTGGAAAAGATTTACAGCCCATACCTAGACTGTCATTTTTCTCCTGGTTTGGTTACTTCTTTACAAGGTTTTATCGTGTCTGTGGTCCTGTTGCAAACACTGTTTGTATTTCACTGCACTATGAATTCTATCAGGTACTTAGTAGGACCTCACTACATTTTTTTAATGATTGGTAAGTACCAGTTCACTGGATTCTGATGGTCTCCTTTTAAACATTTAGTGGACTGCTTAAACTCGCCCCCCTACTTCCCTGCTTTACTTGGTGACTTTATGTTTTGGTTCCTGTCTTAGAGACAATGGGAGAAAATTTTTTACATTTCTTTTATAATTTATCTATTGTGGATCTAGTTCAGTCTGTTTCTATCTCATGTCAGAAAATTTCCTTTTCAAAGGAGGCAAAACATAATGTGATATTAAACTTATTCTGCCTTTGTATGATGCACTAAAACTTTTCTGTATTGTATTTTTTAGGAAATATTCTGCCATACGTAGGGATGGCTCTTTCCATCATGTCCACAGTACTCCCTTTGGCAACTATTCTTTCATCTCTGTGGATGCCACTGTGTATCCAGGGCCGAAGAGACCCTATAATTTCTTTGGAATTTTAGATCAGGTACAGTAAAAATCTCACTTCTTTTTGTAGCTAACCTATTTTTCTTAGATGCATGCAGCTCACTTAAAATTATCCTAGGTAAACAAGTCCTCATCTAGAAGTGCTTGAGAAAAAATTTTACTGTGGTTATAGGTATGATCAGGCTAAATTACTAACTACTTCAGCACTATTATTGCTATCCCTATTATTGTCCCAAAATTTGGGAAAGAAGTACCTCACTTTTTATATTCAGTAAACATTTATTAAATATGTACTGAGTGCAAAATATACTTAGCATGGTACAAGGCATAAAGTTTTGTATCCTATATGGTATATTCCTAAAACCCTGCTGTTGCCATTTTTAACTAAAGGTCTGTACTTTTTTAAGAGAAAGACAACCATTGAAGTAAATACATTTCTTTCAAAGTATTTTTTGTAATGTAGGTGCAAACTGTTGCTGGATAAAACTGTCTGGAAAATCACATATGAGAACCTCTCATTGCTCCTTGGTACAACAAATGTCTACTCTTTAAATGTTTTAGTGAGCATGTACCCATATGCAAGACATATGTGCCTGTGTATAGGGACACAAAGGTAATATTGGTCACATCCTTGGCCTCTTAAGATATTTAATCTAGTGGTCGGGCATAAGACCAATACAGAAGTAACTGTAATAAAAGGCGGAATTTGCTAAGTGCTGAAAGAGATTCAGAGTGATATGCGGGTTCAGAGGGGCTTGAAAACGAGTGAACAGAATATTGTCTGATGCATTGTGTTACAGTAGGCATTTTGTTTAATGAAGGTGTATTTTGTTTCCTACGTACCAGGATCCTTAGATAAAGTTGATAACATTTTATTTTTAAAAGTACTCCTTAGAATAATGTTTTTTAATGTGTAATTCAAGGATCATCTGATAAAAATCATCTGGAGTCTTATAAAACAAAGATTTCCAGGCTTCACCTAAGATGTATCAAATTAGCAAACCTAAGGGTAGGACCCAGGAATTTATCGCTATAGTATCTTACACATAATGTTAATGTGCATTTATATGTGTGCAAGTTGTTTTTGAAATCAACTTCCTGATGGGTGATTTGTATACAATAAAATGCACCCCTTTCAACTGATTTGAGAATTTTAAGAAGTGTCTATACTGGTGTAACTCTCACCACAGTCAAGACGGAACATTCCCATCACCCCAGAAAGTTCTCTTGTGAGTGAAGTCAGTCTCCACTCCCAGTCCCAGGGGACAACTGTTTGGTTTTCTGTCAGTATAGATTAGTTTTGTTTATTCTAGAATTTTATATTAATGAAATCATACAGAATATATCTTTTATCTGCTTTCCTTTGCTCAGTACAATGTTTCTGAGGTCCATATTATTGTAGATATCATTAGTTCTTTCTTTTTTATTGATAAGTAGTATTCAAGTATGTTATCTGGATATATGTAATTTGTTGATGGCCTCTAATTTTTGATTGTTATGAGTAGAACTGTTAGAAACATTCAGGTACAAGGCTTTCTGTGGACATATTTACAGCTTGTTTTAGTATCACTATCCTCTTTATTAATTGCAATGTGGTATACAGGGCTGAAAAGATAGTGGTTCTTTATATAAAGAAATGTATAAATAAAAAAATTTATGTTAAGTTAAAGATTATTTCTGTTGCCTCATCTATCAAAGGGGAATAATAATACAATACCTTTACTACTTAGCACAGAGATATTTTTAGGATCAAATGAATTACCTTGTATGTGAAAATAGCTTGAAACTTACAAAGGTCTGCACAGGTCATTAATTAGCAGGGTTTCAGCCCAAAACATGATATACTTATTCTTATAATACTTCAAGAGTAATCTGTTGACATTAGATTTCAGCCTGAGCCCTAATTAAAGATCTTTTATTTTTCTTCCATTTCAGAAACGGATGGAGGAGCTTTTATTACTGGCCAAGGAAAGTGGTCAGAGCAATCACAGTATTTGGTTTGGACACTATACAACATCCACTATTCTTTCTCCATCACCAGGAATTAGGTCAATAATGAGGTGATGCAGGCTTCCAAAATCAAAATTAATTGTTTTTAATTATTTTATGTTGCTCTACCTATCCAGCTTTCCTGAAGAAATATTTTTATTAGTTTGGCACCGCAAGTTATCTTTGTTCATTATTCTATTCTTTTTCATTGTTTAGTTCAGCTACAGCCTATTTCTGTGGGCACCTCCATACACTTGGTGGACTGATGCCTGTTTTACACACTCGTCACTTCCAGGGCACTTTGGAACTTGAGGTGGGAGACTGGAAGAATAATAGAAGGTAAGGGAACTACTCCACAGGGTAAAACTTAATACATGTTACGTATGCTAAAGCAATGATAGTTTTTTTTTTTTTTTAATTTTATTTTTTTAATTATATTTTATTGATTATGCTATTATAGTTGTCCCATTTCTCCCCCATCATTCCTCTCCACCCTGCACACCCCCTTCCACCCACATTTCCCCCTTTAGTTCATGTCCATGTGTCGTAAGTTCTTTAGCTTCTACTTTTCCCACACTATTCTTGCCCTCCCCCTGTCTATTTTCTACCCACTGTCTATGCTACTTATTCTCTGTACCTTTTCCCCCTCTCTCTTCCTCCCACTCCCCAGTTGCTAACCCTCTGTGTGATCTCCACTTGTGTGTTTCTGCTCCTATTCTAGCTGTTTGCTTAGTTTGCTTTTGTTTCAGGTGTGGTTGTTAATATCTGTGAGTTTGCTGTCTTTTTACTATCCTATTTTTTATCTTCTTTTTCTTAGATAAGTCCCTTTAACATTTCATATAATAAGGGCTTGGTGATGATGAACTCCTTGAACTTGACATTATCTGAGAAGCACTTTATTTGCCCTTCTATTCTCAATGACAGCTTCGCTGGATAGAGCAATCTTGGATGGAGGTCCTTGCCTTTCAAGACTTCAAATATTTCTTTCCAGCCCCTTCTTGCCTGCAAGGTCTCTTTTGAGAAATCAGCTGACAGTCTGATAGGAACTCCTTTGTAGGTGACTGTCCCCTTATCCCTTGCTGCTTCTAGAATTCTCCCCTTCATTTTAATCTTGGCTAATGTAATTATGATGTTCCTTGGTGTGTTCCTCCTTGGGTCCACCTTCTTTGGGACTCCTGAGCTTCATGGACTTCCTGGAAGTCTATTTCCTTTGCCAGACTAGGGAAGTTCTCCGTTATTATTTGTTCAAATAAGTTTTCCACTTGTTGCTCTTCTTCTTCCTCTTCTGGTACCCCTATAATTCGGATGCTGGGACGTTTAAAGCTGTCCTGGAGGTTCCTAAGCCTCTCATTTTTTTTTAATTCTTGTTTCTTCATTCTTTTCTGTTTGGTTGTTTCTTTCTTCCTTCTGGTCCACTCCATTGATTTGAGTCCCAGTTTTCCTCCCACCACTATTGATTCCCTGCACGTTTTTCTTCATTTCACTTATTGTAGCCTCCATTTGTTGTTCTAATTTGCGACCAAAATCGACCAATTCTGTAAGCTTCCTAATCACCAGAGCTTTGAACTGCGCTTCTGATAGATTGGCTACCAGTGCTTTGAGCTGTGTGCATCTGATAGGTTGACTACCTCTTGGTTGTTTAGATACATTAGCTCTGGGGCTCTGATCTGTTCTCCCATTTGAGCCATCCTTGGTTTTGTTTTTTGTGTCTTTTTTAAAAAAATTTTTTTTTTGGTCTGGTCGCGGCTGTTGTGTAGTGAGGGGCGGAGCCTTAGATGTTCACCAGGGTGGGGCAGCCCAGTCGCTGGGTTGTGATGCTGGATGTGGGGGCGGGGTCCAAGAGGGAACAATGGCGCTTGCTCCATGCTCTCTTGCGGATTCTAGTCCCTTCAGCAGTTTCCCCAGGCAAATTGGGCCCTTATGGTGCTGATTTCCGTGTGGGTGGGTCTGCGCATGCTCCAGTACCCCATGGGTCTCCCCAGTGAACTCTCCTGTGAGGCTGGGACTACCTCCCGGCACCTCAGCCCCTACAAGTGTTTTCAGTGGGTACTTTTAGGCTTCACTTCCTGGTGCTGGGGCCCTGTGTCACAGTCTGTCTTGCTGCCTGTTTTCCCTGGTTTATCTGTGCGCGAATGTGTGTCCGTGGTCAGCCGCCTTGTGCGCCCTGCTTGGCATCCTCGCATTCGGCAACCGCCGCCTATGCAACTGAGGTGACTGCTCACCTGGGACCACCAGCCACCATCTTCTCCCACTGTGACCCCTCCACCGGCCGCTGACTCTACCGCTCTTACTGGTCTGGGTGAATGGTTGTCGGACTTCTGTACAATTCAGTTTTCTCTCTGTCCTGGTTGGGGTTTTTTTGGTTCTGTATTTTTGTTGTCCTTAATCTTGGTTGTGAGAAGAGGCACATCGTGTCCACCTATGCCTCCATCTTGGCCGGAAGTCCAGCAACAATAGTTTTCTTGTTGTTTTCATGGGTGATCCCAGTCAAGGAAAATCCTGTGATATCTCTATGTTTTTGAAGTAGTGTATGTACCTGGTAATCTTTGTCACATGCAAAATCTTGTGGCAACAGTTATGTTTGCTCTCACTATGTTATATTGTTACGGAAGGAAACGACTCAACACGCAGTTGGATAATAAAGGGAGCACGACCCTTTATTAACGTGCACGGGCCCAGAGGAGTACAGACCCCAAATTCTGAGCCCTGAGCCTTGGCTGAGCAGGGCTTTTATTGCTTTCTGGACACCCCTCCCTACGTAGCAAAAGCAGGAGGTACAGAAGGTGATGCAAAGAAATAACTCTAGCCTTGAAGTGTCCTTATCTGAAGCTGGGTGCTCTGGAGCCAAAGTGGGAGTTAGCTGCTATGTGCAGACGGGAGTTAGCCTTGAAGAATCATAATCTGAAGCTGAGTTGTACAAAAGCCGAAACAGAAATTATGACTGCCTGGCTGAAATCCAACAGCTGGCTGGCATCTTCTAAGTAACCTAAACA
>PVKU01009594.1:0-60225 GCA_004027475.1 Anoura caudifer | reverse complement strand
GATGTAGTCCCGAAGCCCTAGACTAAGCACAGGAGAAAATTCTGAAGGATTACCTTTTCTTAGTAATATCTCCATTTTCTGAAAGACCTGCCCATCTGCCTCCATTGTATTCACTAGGTGTGAGCATCTGTGTATACTTTTCTGGCCATGGAGAGTAATCCTACTGCTTTGCCCTTCCATACCAAGGGTGATGAGAAGGTCAAGGCAATGGGCTATCAAATGCCTCTATCTGAGGTCAACTGACAGACTTCAGCTATACAAGTCTGTACATTTATCCATAAAATACTCAACTTTTTTTTTTTCAGTCTCAAAGTTTGGTGTTTGGGTTGGATATCTCCCCGGGTGTTTGGGATGGACATCTCACTGGATACTTCCACTAGTTTTCTGTTGTGTCCTGTGAGAAAACTGTTTTTATTATAGAATTAATCTCTGTCCACCTACTTGGCTAGCCTACCTTCCCTGAGATCTGAGACTCCTGAATAGATTTCTCAGGTCCTGTATTCTAGTTTGCATTAAACATCTAAAACCAGCTCCCACCTGTCCTTCCAATTATTGCTTTTATTTCATTACTTTTATTTTTTCCATGTATCTGCAAAGCCCTGTTTTTACTGAAGTGTTTTTCTTTTGTATTGTCAAATCTCTGTATTTTCCTTTATTAATTCTAACTTTGGTCTACTTATTAAAGTCTTTTTCCTTGATCCATGTCTTCAAATTTTCTTCTGAAATACTTTCTAATATACTTATAGTTCGTGATGTACACTAACCAAAAAAAATTAAAGAACAAGTCAACTGAAGCTCTTTATCATTTTTAAAACCCACTGTTAATCATACTCACAATATTACCTTATTATTTTCTTGATTACACTTAATCTTTTTCATATAATATCTTTAAAATATTTAAATTCTGCCTCTTTTTTGCTCATTCATGTTGACCTTTCTCCTGCCTCCATTTCTTATCTGGAAATGTCATGGGAATGCTTACCAGATATCTTTGTTCAAATCTTATAGCTTGGTTTGACTTTCTGGGTAGCTCTTGTTCCACATTTCTCTGAAGTTGTTACCCCTTTAATTTCTTTCTGTATAACATAGGAAATCATCTTTGACTAAGTACCACATGAGAAATATATAAACATTTGTGGTTTTTTTAGATTTTATTTATTTTTAGAGAGAGGAAAAGGGAGGGAGAAAGGGAGGGAGAGAAAAATCAATATGTGGTTGCCCCTCGCATGACCTGCACCAGGGAACCTGGCCTGCAACCCAGGCATGTGCCCTGACTGGGAATCGAATCAGTGACCCTTTGGTTTGCAGGCTGGAACTCAATCCACTGAGCCACACCAGCCAGGGATATAAACATCTGTTTTGTTTTGTTTTTTAATGAAAATAGACATACACCTATACAATTTAGATTCTATTTTTTTGTAAATATTTTATCTTTTATTTTTATTTTTTTAATTTATTTTCATTGTTGTTCTTGTAAGTTTTGTCTTTTACTCCCATCCTAGTCCACTGCCCCAGACCTCCCCACCTCCTTCCCATTTCCACGCCCCTAGTTTATCCATGTGTCCTTTATACTTGTTCCTGTAAACTCTTTCCCTTTTCCCCTGTTCTTCCCTCCCCTCGCCCCTCTGGTGACTGTCAGTCTATTCTCAATTTCAGTGTCTTTGGTTATATTTTGCTTGTTTGTTTGTTTGTTTGTTTGTTTTTGTTGGTTAGGTTCCTGTTAAAGGTAAGATCGTATGGTATTTGTCTTTCACTTCCTGGCTTATTTCACTTAGCATGATGCTCTCCAGTTCCATCCATGCTGTAGCAAAGGGTAGGAGCTCCTTCTTTCTTTCTGCTGCATAGAATTGCATTGTGTAAATGTACCATACTTTTTTTTATCCATTCATTTACTGATGGGCACCTGGGCTGCTTCCAACACTTGGCTATTGTAAATTGTGCTGCTATGAACATAGGGGTGCATAGGTTCTCCTGGACTGGTGTTTCAGGGTTCTTAGGATATAATCCTAGCAGTGGGATTGCTGGGTCAAAAGGTAGATCCATTTTTAGTTTTCTTAGAAAATTCCATACTGCTTTCCTTAGTGGTTCTACCAGTACACAATTCCACCAACAGTGTACTAGGGTCCCCTTTTCTCCACAACCTCTCCAACACTTGTTTGTTGCTTTGTTTATGATGGCCATTCTGACTGGTGTGAAGTGGTATTTCTCTGTGGTTTTAATTTGCATCTCTCTGATAGCTAGTGATATCGAGCATCTTTTCATGTGTCTCTGGATTCTCTGTATGTCCTCCTCGGAGAAGTGTCTGTTCAAGTCCTTTCCCATTTTTTAATTGGGTTGCTTGTCTTCTTAGAGTGGAGTCATGTAAGTTCTTTATATATTTTGGAGATTAAAACCTTGTCTGGGGTATCATTGGCAAATATGTTTTCCCATATGGTTGTTTCTCTTTTTATTTTAATACTGTTTTCTTTAGCAGTGCAGAAGCTTTTTATTTTGATGAGATCCCATTTGTTTATTCTTTCCTTTATGTCCATTGCTTTAAGGGGACATATCAGTAAAAAATGTTGCTGTGTGAAATATCTGAGATTTTCCTGATTGTGTTTTAAATGATTGAAAAAAATGGAATGAGTGAATAAAAACTACAGTTAATAAATACACAGTTAATAAAACTATAGTTAATAAATATAGGTATTTCCAATGTTGGAAAAGTTATTGTGGCTAGTGTAGCTATCCAACTTACCAAGTAAAACTTCACCTGTATGCATAAATCTACATGTGCCACACAGTGTAAATACCAATGATATTACAAATTATCAGGGCTTCATTATTCTGGAGATCAGTTTGCTTTCAATTTAACAAAAAAAATAAGGATGCTTTCTACATCCTTTTTAGTTGAAAAGTGCCAGCTGCCTTTGCATCTAAATACAGAATCTAAAATAATTTTATTGAGTTCATGTAGAATATATTGTAGGGTCTTCAGGCTCCCATCTAAGCTCTACTCAATTTACCTTTAGTAACTGTGTTCTAATAGCTAGTGTTCCCGGCATACATCCTGCTATAGGCTTAGACTGTCTCTGACTTGCTGCTCTTGATTCTAGCTAATTACTAGGTCTTTAGCCCACTTCAAACATCAGCCCTGTTGCCCTCCTCACTGTCCTGAGGAGCTGAACTTCACAGAAAAAGCAACAATCCTTGGCTGGAATGTTGCTATAAATGCATTTTATAATGACTCTTTCACACTTGATGGTATATGTTTCCTGTCATGTATTCACCAGTCACTATGTACTAGATCTAAGCTGAGTTTCTGTAGCCTATTTTTCACCCAATTCTGTGTTTTCTAGTGAACTCTGGGTATTCTCTGGACAGTTATATATCTCTTAAAAATAGCTTCAGTAAGTGCTTATTTTATTCCCACCTCCTTCCTCATACCTAGGCATTTCTGGAACTCTATTTTTTCTACCATATCAATAAAGTCTTAATATACATAAAATGAGTGTAATGAAGTTATGAAAAATATTCCCTACATACAATTACATTTACTGAAACCAAGATATATATTTCTTTTCATTGATTCATAATATGTAAATAAAAATAATGAATTATGTATGCCTTGCATTCATTCATTTATTCAACATAAACTTATTGATCTCCTACTATATACCAACACTAGTGATTCAGCAGTATAATAAGATAGAAAATCCCCCTATTCTGACATAACACTATGTCTTATCTGCTTTTGTCAAAAAATAATTTATATATCCACCTCTACATTTTAGTAGATGTCAGTAATTGTTTTCAAATTCTGGATAAAATGTACAAGCCAGAATCATATTGACAAAGGCTGATTCCCATTTATTAGGTCCAGGGAATATATTGATCAAATTGTGCCTTGAAAGAGCAGCTATCTATACCCCTGGGTATAAAGGGAACCAAAGCAAACAATGCAAATTCCAAACTCTATCCATGGTGCCCTTTATCCAGTAATAAACCAAAAGGGGAGCTGACAGGAGTTTTGCCAACCATCTTCACTCAGAGACTTGACAACCTATTTGTGACACAGAACATTCTAAGTCTTTCTTTTTGCATTTATACAATGAAATGCTCCCCTGTCACTTAAATTGCCCTTAACTAGCGCTAATTCTGCTCTAATTCTAAAACAACACCTTGTTCCAGTTACATTTTAAAGCTCACAACATGTCCCACCCTACTTAAAGCCTTTATTCTCTAGTCAACACTGAACGTTCCCCTACTTAAATATTTTCTTAGCCCAAACTTTCTGTACCACACACATTTACTCTACAGTTATAACCCTTGCATCCACAATTAGATTATAGGTTTTACAAGGATAAAGAGTAAGCTATAATACAGAGTATATTTAGTACCAGGTATACCTTGAGTAAATGTGTGTCCATTTTATATAGTATATTGCTATTTACAAAGTACTTTCTCATATCCTTATAAAATATTTTATAAAAAACATTAATTCAGTTATCACTTTTTGTTAGCCTTATGCAACATTGCCCAGAGGTTTTTCTTTTCTATTTTTTCAATTTTCCAGAAATCATTGATAATTTAAAAATTAACCTAAGTTACATGAAGATATTTACATAACAAAAAGCACTGTGTAATACAAATCCAATGGAAATAGAACTAGTATGAGTACTCCAAGAAGGAGGAAGTTAATATAATCATTAAGGATGTCTAGGTACCTCAGTTTATCTTAAAAAATTCCTTTGTATTTGTTTAATCAGTGAACAAAGGAAAATAGAAACTTGAATAAAAAGTGCTGTAAATCAGAAGGATGACTGATTGCCCACTTCCATGCAAAAAATCAGGAATATTAGCACACGCAAGAGAAATTTCCTGTGATTAATCTCAGATTAAGCTTTATTAAGTCTTTATTAAGCTGATAGATTAGTGAGGAATACAGTCAAGCAACAAGGTAAAAATGTAATATGGTCTCATTGAGGAAGAGGGGATTGGTACAGACAAATAGGAAAGACAAAAATCTGTTCTTCAGAGGGATAATAAAGATCTCAAAACTAACTAAAGTGATATCTAAGCTGAGATGCTAGGCTGAGATCTGAAATTTATGGGACCCAGATTTGCTGAAGATGACAATTCATGAATAGTGTATTCAAAAAAGAGGAAAGAATTCTAATGATCCATAAATAAAAATGAATATTCTGGAATGGCAAACACATGTAATTGATAATTTGCCATAAATCTGGATTGCAAAATGGGAAGAGGGCAAATAACTAGATGGGTAAACAGAGAACAAAACACAAACTATCAAATTTGGGCTTCTCAACAAAAAGGTAAGGAGTGACCTAGGAGGAAATCTAGTAGGATTTCTCCTACTAATCCATGCAAATAATTATGATGGATTAATTACAGTAATGGCAATCAAAGTGAAGAACAGTAAAATGACTCATGATATATGCAGGAGGCTTGATGGAGAGATCTTGATTATTTATAGAATGCAGGAAATGAAAAATAGCTAAGGAGTGAGAATACTGGGTTTATAGCTTGCCCATGTGGTGAATCTGAACAATGTACCATTCACTTGGTAAAAGCTCTGTGTCATATTTTTTGTCTTACTATACAACTGTTTATTTATTCTTTTTCACACTGACAATCAGATTATTGCCATGTTTTTTGCAATACTATTCTTGTCTACATCCCACCTGTTATATGTATAAGTTTGGATACAACTTCTATATCCCATTTTATGTGAGGTTTAACTTCATAGTATATTGTCAAACTGTCTATCAAAATGTTTGCAAAGATTTCTACCTCAGTCATCAAGATATAAGAGATCTTGTGGCCACCATCCTCTCCAATATTTAGTGATACCATAATATTTCTTTTTCTCAATTAATTGTGACTAATATGGTATTGCATCATGATGTTGGTTTTCAATTTCCAACTCATTAATAATATTGAACCTCTTTTCATGTTTGTTGGGCACAAATATTAATCAGCAGATATAGTCAAAGATGTAAGAAGCACCATAGACCAAGTCCTTGGGTTTGTGGAGTTTCTCAAGGGGTACACAGAAAATAATTATTAAAATAACAGGTGACTCTAAGTATTATACAGAAGGTAAGGAGTGTTGGTGCGATGCATTGTTTTAGATATTGAGTCTTGGGCTAGGTACACCTGAATAGATGATATTTCAGCAGATAATTCAATATAAGGACAATGTTCTGAATATATAGGAAAATAATTCAGGCTCAGAGAATAAAATATATGAGGTCCTGAGATGGGGGGTTATATTTTCAGAACAAGAGAAAAACCAGTATAGTTTGATTGTAATAAGAAAGGAAGAAATTATGGTAGAAGATGAGTTGGAAATAAGCAGGCAGTAGCATTCACCCAACAGAGTGTATTGTTTATGCAGGAGCAAGGCAGACACAGTCCCCTCTATCAAAACATGTATTACAGAACAAGTTGGTATGCCAACAACCCCTTCCTTGTCTTTTTTTTTTAATATTTGTTTATTGATTTTGGTGAAAGAGATGAAGGGAGAAAGAGAGAGACATCAATCTTGTTGTTTATTATTTATGCATTCTTTGGTTGATTCTTGTACATGCCCTGACTGAGGCTCAAACCCACAACCCTGGTGTATCAGGGTGATGCTCTAGCCAACTGCACTACCTGGCCAGAGGCTTCAGTAGATTTTGACAGTATTTTCTCTGCCCTTCACTTTGCAACATGTTTTATGTTATTTGTCTCAATTGCTCTCTTTCTACATAGTCTTTATTTGATCTCCATAATAACACTGTTGATGGATAAAACGTATTATCTCCACAGACTAGCAAACAGGAGTAGATTGATTAATAAACTCCATTAGGTCACATAATTAGTAGTGTGATGGGAATGGGAGTTAAATACAAACCTCTGCTTCTAAGGCCAATAGAGGTTGAGATTTTCTTTGGTAAAAATAGCATTGCCAAGGACAAACTCAAGGAGCAATCAACCTGTGGTCATGAATCTTTCTGGAAGCAAGGTGGTTACAATGAACACCACAATAAGGGTGCTAACAGAAATGAGGGCCAGTTGATTTACTATTTTATTTACTTTACTTTATTTTATTTTATTTACTTTGCATATGACTGCTGTACACTTACCACTTATTTCTAGCTGGAACTTTATTACAAATTTAGAAGTAGAAGTTTTGACTTGTATGGCTACCAGGTCCAATATTTGTAGAAACTGTATCATCTAGACTCAAGCAAAACTGATTTTTTAAATATTTGTTTATTTTTGGGGGGTATAACACTCACACCTTAGAATACAGTGCTTTCCTATACAGTTACAGTGCATATGAAGTCTGTCTGGAAAAGATCTAACTATTGTTAATATAACAAGAATGTTTTGTGCAACATTGGTATAACCTAGCAGCCAAGGAGAGTAGACTGGAATGTGCATGTGTGAGCAATGACAACTTCACTGTACTGGTGGGGCACAGTAGATGCCATTGAGTGAGCACATGTACTGTATGGCCATAGCATTCAAAATGACTGAGCAAGTGGAACAATGAATCTGCATCAAATTTTATGTTAAGCTTGAACATTGCTCCACAGAAACTATTCAGATGATTCACAAGGCTGCAGCTATGGGTCACTGGTGATTGTCACTTTATCATGACAATGTACCCTGCTTATACATCACATTTCGTGCAGAGTTTTCAGTGAAACATCAAATCACCCAGGTGACTCAGCCCCCCTACAATCCAGACTTGGTGCCCTGTGACTTCTGGCTTTTCCCAAAACAAAAATCACTTTGAAAGGGAAGAGATTTCAGACTGTCAATGAGATTCAGGAATACACAAGGGGGCAGCTGATGGCTATTTTTTAAGGTCCCACCTGCAATGAGGCATCATTGTCCTATGTACAATGTGTCCTGTATCTTTTTCAACAGAAGTCTCTATTTTTCGTATTACATGGCTGGATACCTTCTGGATAGACCTTATCTAGTCTGTAGGCAGATGGGAAGGGTTACAGGCCAGGGAAGTCTGTTTATAAACTACAAAGTGAGGGAGAAGGGTTGACTAAGTCTGATACATCACAAAATCCGTTCCACTAAATTATCAGTTCAGATCACTTATTTACCCTTAAAATAACTGTCAAAAAGTGGTAATGCAAGGAAAAGGTGGCTAATTTTCTGGTTATATAACATGAGAATTTTGAATCAAGGGGATCTCATTAAGAGTTTACATAATCCTAAATTATTCCTGATCTTCTATAGGATTCTCATGTACATTCAGAAACCTGTAGAGAAAATTTGACCTAAACCTTTTAGTAGGCATATTTTAGAGAACTTTTAGAATTCTTTTAGTAATGAATGGCTGTACATTCATACGCATGATGGACACACCAGACTCCTCGGAGAGAGAACTAGAGAAAATGACTGATTTGGGCAAACATGGATACACTGTTGGGATCATTAGTTTTCTCTTCTGGCTTTGCCCTGGGTGGTATTCCTTCTAGAAGTGGCAGGTGCTTGTCTAATCCCACATAAAATACAAAAAAAAATGAAGAAAAGTCAATGTTCACAAAGTATACACACACTGTTTGTGGGAGAACAAATAGATTCAGGGATTGAAGAAAAAGTAAAGTAATAAACTAAATACTACATTTAACCAAATACCAATTTTATTGAAACATGAAACCACTGCAATTTTATTAGCTTCTTTTTCCTCCTATTAAAGCCTATGGGAGAAGATTCAAACTAAACAAAATCTGGATATATATATATATATATATATATATATATATATATATATAAAAAATAAAGCCACTGAAAAAGAATAAACTTGAAATTAAATTTATATCTAAAATACACTGTTACCCCATTTTCAAATTCTAAAATTACCCTCACTGTACTTCCTTAAAACTTTTGTTTCATAAGCAATATGATGATGGTGCATATTTAACCTCAGCCCAGGAGTATGGTTGGAATTTCATGGAATAATTTTACTTTCTTAGAAAAACACAATGAAAAAATTCAACTGGAATTTCCTCGTAGCCCCTTGATTTTATAAGATATTGCTAAAATATATAACACATGTTTATTACAGGCAAAATAATCAATAACTCAATATCTGAGTTGGAATATAAAAGAAGGGTTGGAAAAGAAATGAGAATAGCCAAAGTTTTCATTTCAGAACAGTTAAAATAGAAACTAATCTATTTAATCCCCTAAGGGATCAATCCTGAGGAAACTATCTGTGGCCTTCTGTACATTTCAGGACCCAGAAGGTGACAGATCCAGTCTCTGCTGCAGAGTAAGCTATTCAGCTGCAAATTTCAGTAGCCTGCAGAATACATTCTGCCTCATTATGTATGTCCAGATCAGCTTGTTCCACCGGAATTAGACAGATAGAAAGAAAAGCTGTGTCACTGGAAAAAAATACTGGAGACAGATCAACAGTTGACTCAAAACAATTTTTTAAGTAGATCTGCTTGAACAATTATTATTCTTCTGCCAAATAAGCGCTCTGCTTCTTTTTTAAAAAAGGAGATGGGCATGGGGGTGAAGACAAAGCATAATTACTTGCTCGGGAAGGCAGCTCATTAACCGTTTTGAGGTTAATGATGCCTCTGTTTCCAACAGAAATTCCATGCAGCTTCTATTACCTGGAATGATCAAGCCACAGAGTGTTAGCTCACTGCCTTCTTGTGATAAATGTGGGAAAACAACATTTCCATTGTATAACAAATCTTATACTGACAATAAAATACAACTCTAGATTTTTACCTAGGGGCAATTCTAATTGGAAAAACTGAATTTTTTTCTCCATGTTTCCACATCTCAGTCAAGCTTCATAATTGTCTTTTAAACATCAGTAATCACTTAGAACAGCACAGTCTTAGAAATAATACACAGTTGAGAGACATATACTTTGAATGTAGAATGTAACTTATGTTTTTGGAGGTTTTTCCCCCAGTGATTAATATGAGCTTGTTTCCTTAAATTTCACTCATATTGTCAAAAGATATAGCTACAAAGCCACTGTGATTCATTGAATCATGGGGATTTCATGGAATTGTTCTCTGTAATAATCTCTAAGTCGATTCCTTGTTCTCAGTGCATTTTTAAAAAAAAGTCCAAACTTAAAAGGGAGAAATGTTTTATTCTCACATATTCTCCTTAATTTATTAACAGTAGTGTCTATTGGCTTGGTATACTTACAAAGCATAGCCATATTTACTGATTGGTATGATCAAATTTATTGAGTATTAAAAACCTGCCACAGCATACCATTTCATTTAATGCTCACAGCAATACGACACTAGTATTACTTGCATGATTTATTTGTCAGCAAAACAACTACAGGAGACCAGGACTCATTTGGTGACATGTTATGATCTGCTTTGGCGAAACAAATACAAAGAGAAAAAGCACATGTCATTTTTGGCTAAGAATGTGATAGGACAGTGCCACTTATGGCTACGGCTGAGCCAGACAGGCGTTGTTTCCCGAGTCTGGGTCCCAGAGTGAAGACAACATGGACCAGTGTGGTGAATGTCCTGCAACGAACGTGTTTGCGAAGGGAAAAGAACATTTGCCATCACAGGCGTGAGGAATAGGGGTCACTCTGTGCGATAGCCTAGCCTAACCCTACCCTGCTATTGCAGTACCTGTCCCTTTTAAGATCATTAATAATGTTATAGTTTGACATGCCAGATTCTTTATCATACAACTTCTGAAAATATTTCCAATTTCATTCCTAGCTCTCATCCCCCATCATTTTCAACTTTCATGAGCATATCAATCCATAATGTTTTCATGCACTCCCATGCTTTTATCCATGAATTAACACCGCCCTGTAACACCCATATTGCACGATATATCCTCCTCTGTGAATTCTTTCTTAAAGCGTATAACTCAGACCATCACCAATCCCCTGGTCTCAAAATGGCTCACATATGTCCTAAGCACTTTATGAAAAGGGTAGTGATGTAGAATGTTTGGCATATTTACATCTTTAATGAGATAAAATCCATGTTGTTAAGGATAGAGCTTTAATTTGCCTTTGCATGACCACTGCCTGGCAGGTGCAGTATATTATGTAACTGTTCAATAAAACTTTATTGAACATGTAAATGAGCAGTATATGATAGATTTTAAGGTTAAATGTTAATTCTTATTAGTAAGCAACATTCTGACATCTAATAATCCTGTAGCAGGCATGACTATCTACAACTAACATTCTAAGATTTTAAATTGCCTATTCTCACTTTTAAGAAAACAACAGAAAATAAGTTAACAAATTTACTTTAAAAACTTTCAAAACAGATAAAATGAGCTGACACACCATCATTTCAGCTTTATCCCGCAAGGGCCATTCATCCACCAATGCAAAAATATTTTCAATAGTTAGGAATTTTGTGCCTGAACAGGAGGAGCCTTTGCAACTATCATTACTATACTGTCATGAAATCTGGGCGCCCCGTGACAGCCCTATAGTTA
Source organism: Anoura caudifer (assembly GCA_004027475.1). Lineage (NCBI taxonomy): Eukaryota > Metazoa > Chordata > Mammalia > Chiroptera > Phyllostomidae > Anoura > Anoura caudifer. The sequence goes on along the minus strand of PVKU01009594.1, from coordinate 48,747 downwards.
GTAAATGGGAATCCCCCTTTCTGTCTTCTAGAACCCTTCCTTTCCCATCCCACCTGCATAATTTTCCTCCTGGTGTTACAGTACAAATCTGTACAGTTGTCTGCATTTAATCTCCATATCTCATATTCCAAATTCATCTTGTTGGAAAGAATTCAACATCCTATAATTTTACCCTCCATTGAACTAGAATAATTTCTACATTTAGATTATTCAGAGCCATCAACAGAACTTTGTTTCCCACTAGCATTTAATTTTACTATAATCCTCTGTCAAATGCATTAAATAATAGCATCTCACACCCCTCAAAGGCAAGGACAAACTGGCAATGAATAGCAAGTGTTTAAAAATACCTTTCTGAGCTGCTATAGAAAAATCATGCCATTATCAGTGATCCATCATAGGTACATCCTGCTTTATGTGAAATCAGTCAGATGCTCAGATAATAGCCTTTGAATACCCCACAATACTAGCAGCAGCCTGTCATGAAAGAAAGGCTAGACAGGGATGCTTAATCTTCACAATAGATATTTCCTCCCCAATATATGGTGATCAAGAATTCAGATGATTCAGGGCCCAAGAAATTGCTGCATGCTTCCTGTAACTTGAGATATAAAATATACAACTTCCAAAGTGAGCCATCATTAATTTTAAAGACTTTGTTTTAGAGTACTTCTATGTTCACAGCAAAACTGAGAGGAATATACAGAAGCTTTCCATCTACTCTCCCCCCTACCCACATGCATAGTCTCCCCCATTGTCAGCATCCCCCACCAGAGTGGTCCATTTGTTAGAATTGATGAACCTACACTGACACTCCTTATTATCACCAAAAGTCCATAGTTTACATTAGGGATTACTCTTGGTATTGTATTTTCTAGGACTTTGGGAGAATGTATAATGACATGTATCCATCATTATGGTATCATACAGAGTGTTTTCATTGTCCCAAGTATGTTCGTGCTCTGCCTACTCATTCTGCCCAACCTCCACCAGCACAAACTAATTTTTAAAGCCTCCATGGTTTTGCCTGTTCTAGAATATCATATAGTTGCACTCACACAGTATGCACCCTTTTCAAATGGGCTTCTTTCACTAGGTAATGCATTTACATTTCTTCCATGTCTTTCATAGCTTGATATGCCATTTCTTTTTTTGTGCTGAATTATATTCCATTACATTAACATACCACAGTCTATTTTTCCCTCCCTATAATTGCATATTATTCTCTTAGTAAAGATGAAGTTGTTTCTCCTCCTTTTGAATTCATTGTGGCTCAGTGAGTATTCTGGCCAAGAAGAGAAGGCAAAAAATGTTGTTCTGGGTCTTCTGAACCCAGGCCATAGAAAGGCAGGTAATGCTTTCTTCCTTTTTCTTGAATTGCCCCTTCTTCGAATCTATAAGCCATGCTGCGAGGAAGCCAAGTGGCCACATGGGCAGGCCCACACAGAGAGGTACCATGGACCCAAACCAACCATTCCAGCAGAGCTTCCGGCTGGCAGCCAGCTTTGATAATTTGAGTAAGGCCATCTTTGAACTTCCATTAATTTGAATGCCATAGCCAGCATCATCGGATTCAGAGGAAATGATGGTCAATCACTCGGTTTTGAGAAATAAGAAGGCTTTTTGTTTTAAGCCACTACACTTTGGGATGATTTGTTAAGCAACAAAGGTAACAGAAACAGGACTTTCTGGTACACTAAGAGGTACATAGTTATCTATTCTACAGACCAATAAATGCACTTGTAAAGAGGGTAGATCTGGAACCAGTTTTCCTGAATTCAAATACCATTTCCACCACTGACTCACTGCATGACCCTGGCCAAGCTACTTGGTTTCTGTGTGTCCAATTTTCTTTTTATTTAAAACATAGGAACCATGGAAATAGTTATGTTTCAGAGTGATTGTCAGAGCTCTAATCATTAAATAATGTTAATACAGGGTTGGTGTTTAGAATAGTGCAAACGTTTACTTTAGCTATCTTTAGTCTCTGGCTGAAGTTTTTTTCATTATGCTGCCATTCTAACCCTTTTGTAATCTGCCCTTTTTATTATTTTTGGGCTTATCTTTCTTGCATTGCACAAATCTTTTGTTCTCTCTAGCCAATCGGGAAAAGAGGAATGTCTCTACTTCTGTAATAGTATTACCTTTCCCTGTATATGTTCCTTTCTAGCTGGTACTCATCCTTCAAACACTAGATTATTTCATTTTAACTAGGAATTCCCAATCATTACAGAGACTGTATGCATTAATTTGCCAAATATTTAATGAGTAGTTGTCATGTGTTTGGCTTTGTAGATGGAGTAGTGAATGAAATGGATAAATAATGTCCTACTAGGGCATATAACCTAGCAGCAGTACATACTCTTTAAGGAACCTGGTCTACTTCTGACCCATTCTTAAAGATTCTGTCCCTTATTCTTACTGTTCTATTTAACAAAGGCATTCATTCAGTTCTGAAGGTATTTAGCAAACACGTACTCATAACAAATTCCAGAGTATTTATAATACTTAATTACTTGCAATATGCTTCCACACACCTTATCTGCAGTTATAATAGAAATCCATTAAAATCAATATTATTTGCCCCATTTTGTAAACACTGAAACTGAGAAAATATGACCTAAATATGTTGAGTCCTAGGAGACCAGCCTGTGCATGGCAGAATAGGAATCCAGTCCTAGGTTCCCTGCACCTGGAGAGCATTATCTCTCTAATTTAGGTCACGGGTGGCAAACACAAGGCCCTCAGGCTGAATTCGGCCCTCCACTTTGTTTAATCTGGCCAGGCACCTTGTTTCTACCTGACAGCAGCACCGAGCTCTTGCTTAACTGTTAAGGAGTACTTACACTTACACAGTCCTAAAGTTACATTCGGCCCTTTGAAGGCAACTGAGAGGTTGATGTGGCCCCTGGTGAAAATGATTTCAACACCTCCGATTTAGGTATTTGTATTTGTGAGCCCCTGTGTTATATAGATCTTAAGGGAGAGTCATACACTGTTAGAACAGAAATTCCTTATCTTTACAAAATGAAAACAAAATTTTAAAAATTATACAAGTATAGAATTCAGAAGACAAGTGGAAGGTAATCATCAAGCGAGTACTGTGGCCCAGCCACTGTGGCATCACGAAGCGGGAGAGCTCCTGCAGTGAGGTGGGGGAAGGGTGAGCAGGGGAATGGATGAGGTCTATGGTGTAGGAGCTGTGTCATTGACTCGCCCTGTTTTGATGAAGCATAACTTCATCATGTCTATACGGTGAGAAACAAAAATGTTATGTAAATAGAGTAAACTTGCCCATTCTTGTGTCCTTCATATAAATATTACACACAGTATACTTCTTAGTACACAAGAAAACTGAGAATAACCTTTACAGTTGTTATTAAAAACAGGCTTTCTAGGACATTAGAATAAATGCCTCCTCTTAGAGAAAGCATCCGGAAACTATTCTTAATATCAATTAATTGACTGATGATAAAAACATGTATTACATTGTGGTGGTGAAGAGTGCAGGCTCTGGACATGATGTGTTCACAGAATTATTGGCAAATGCCCTTTTTATCTGTCCACAAAATATTTGTCTTAGATCAAGTTATTTAATCTCTTTGGTCCTAATTCCTCATTTATTCTATAGAGATTAATAGTAATTCCTGCTTTAAAAGGTCATTGTAGTGAATAAATGTGATAATCCATGGAAATGGCTTAATAGAATACTGCATATCACAGATGTTCAATAAATATGATATATTAGTGGTAATTATAGTAATGGAAACAAAACATACCTCAGAAATCAGGTAACCCAATTATATGACTATGAAGTAAATAAAATCCCTCAGTTCACAGGGTGTTCTCGAGACAGCAAGGACTCCATTCACCAAGCCAGCATTAACTACATATGCACAATTGTCCCCACACACAAACCTGGAACTCCATATTCTCTGTCTGTGGCCAAGGTAAGGTCAATCAAAGGAAAGTCCTCGAAATGACATCAGGACTTCAATAAGATGGTCACAGAGACAGCCGTTCCTCTGTGGACAGCTCTGCATCACATCACACAGCCTTCTCCACACTGTGCTGGTCCCGCTCAATCCTGCCCCGATTACGTACAGCAGGCACAGTCCCTTCACCACTTCTGATAAATTATAGAGGTCATAGTAATTTATTACATACACCTTAAATTCCAGATTTAATGTTAAGGACTCCAGCTAAGCTCATGTAATTTATACAACTACTGCACAAGGTAGGTACTGATAATTATTTTACAAAATAGGGAACTAAGTTTAGAATGGTGAAGGAACTTCCCTCATTTGATGGCAGGACACAGATTTGAATACAGCCAGGTTGGAGCATGCTGGGGGCAAGACACTCTGTTCTATGTCATTTTGGTTCAGATGACCTTCTTACGACATACCTTCAATTACAGTCCGATACCCTGATAATGTCCCATCTCTTTCAAAGAATTCCTCCTTGACTGTTTCAGACAATGGTGACAAATCCTATTTCCAGATATTCACAGTATTTATGATCTCTAATGTGTAGCAATAATTGTTGGCCATTTGTTATTATTTGCTGTTTACTACAATTCAATTTTGTGTTTTCCAAGTATCTTGCCATAAATGTTCCCCTTTGAAATAATATCCAACATTTGTGTATACAATTATTCGTAGATTTGCTCATAAGAAAGAGAAAGATTTGGTTGCCAGGGAATAGGGGTGGGGGAATGTGGACTAGCTGCTAAGAGGAAAGGGTCTTTTGGGAATACTGGAAATGTTATGGAATTAGACATTGGTGTTGGTTAAAAAAAGAGTGAACATAAAAACCACTAAATTGTATACTTTAAAGTTATAAATTTTATGTGAATTATATATCAGTAAGTAATTTACAACACAGACATGGAAAATGTAATATATTACCAAAAGAATATTTCAGTATACTCCTAACTTTTCAAAAACAAAGTTACAAATTAATTTATATAGCATGATTCCATGTTTGTTAATAGTAAAACTAGAAAGCGAACCAACTCAATTTGTCAAATAAAAACAGGGAGAGAGACAGACAGACAGAGACAAACATACCATTAAATGAGGGGAGACCCCTAAAACACAAGAATTTTCTTCTGCAGGGTGGGCACCTTGTGGTATAGCCTTCCCCTGCTAAGTGATGTTCTTGGAACCCATCTGTATCAGTGGACCAGCTGCTGTTGTTGTGAGAGGCTGTGATCAGCTTCAGTGAAATGTTTTTGAAGACTCTTTCAATCCATTTGCCCATTTCACGATGGGTGACTTACAAGCTCACCAGCCCACATTACGCTGAGTGTTTAGCAATTTTTGATGAAAGATGTCATGACCCCCATGCTCCCGACCTCCCTGTTTGCCCAATCTCACACCTGGTGACATTTTTTTTCTGTTTCCCCAGATGAAACAAGTGCTCAAAGGCAAATATTTTGCTGATGTGGAAGAGGTGAAACAAAAAACTACAGAAGCACTGAAAGTCATAAAAATTGACAAGTTCAAAAACTGTTTTGAACAGTGGACAAAACATCTCAATAGGTGTATTGCCTCAAATGGAGAGTACTTCAAAGGTGACTGAAGTTTAAACATGTAAGAATAAATACAAATTACATTTTATAAATAAATCCTGTTTAGGGAGATTTTTCTGCATATACACATTAGGTAGAAAATTAATTGCCTGAAAAGATAAAGGTATGGAAGATTTTCCACTTACTTTAAGACTTGCTTTTAGTTTTTAAAGAGCCCTATAATCATCATGAATTAATCTTTAAAAGAGAAAAATAAAAGCAATTATTATTAAAAATTTAATAAGGAGGAAATTAAACCAAATCATATTAATGTATACTTAAAGAGAAAAAGTACCTAAAGACCACAATATTGTGTATGTGTATGTTTGTGTGGGCAAGGAAGTTTGGCATTTTCCACCTAGAAAGGAAAAGTAAGTCTCTAGTAAGGTAGTTGGAGGCCAGAGCAATTTCAACCCATGTTTCCTGTGCTTCTAGACTTTCCATGTGGTCTACAGAGCACAAAGGAATCAGCAGGGCCCTAATTTCTTTTCCCAGAGCACCCCACCCCACTTATGTCTCCCAGTCTTCGAAGTCCTGGCATCCCAGAGAAGTTCGAAAACTTGCAAACCTTTGGGCAGTCACAGAAAATGTTTTAAATTGGAGAAAAAAGTTAGCATATTCAGCCAGTGTGACTTGGGGAATTTGTGACATGGGGAAATTTTATTCTGCTAATGAGGCCAGAGATTTTCTGACAAGCAAACTATTTATTAAGCCAAGGAGGTTAGAGTTCCCCTCACACTTAGCCTAGCACATTTATCTTTGGAGGAAAAGAAGAACTAGTCAGCAATAGCAATTAGACTACTTGTAAACTCCCAATTATGAAAGCTTCATTTACAAATTGCATACCTAGGGACTATTACTGTGGTTTGCAGGAGAAATTTTCCTAGGAGTCCACTGAAGATTTTAATCCTCAAAACTGATGCAATGCAATTTATCTTTATGAGATTCAATGTTCTTTTCCTTTTTAAAATTTGTTAAGTTTACATCTTCCTTCACTTTAAAACAAAGTGGCATTTGGGTATCACATGAAAGGGAGGCATTGCAAATATCTAGGGAGGTGGGAAAATGTCAAAGATTGTTTTTAGGTGAAAAATCTAATGTTTATTAAGAAAGGTCAGAGAAAGCTGAAAATTTTTCTAAGGGGCAGGGATGGAGATGGGAGCAGGAAGGTAACATCTTCTCATTGCCAAGTGAGCTTTGCATTCAGAATCCATAGAGAGCTCAGAGGTATAGAAAAGCCAGCTTCAGCAAGCAGCCAGTATCAACATATAGAAAATGTAAGCTAAATTGGTTCCTTACTTTCCTCAGCGAACAGGGCAAGAAAACACAAGACAGGAAATAAAATGAAGGGGCTCAAATTCCCCCCGCCAGGTTCATTACGGTATGTTCCCCTATTTATCATAAAAACAGCAAGGTGAATGAACCACCCACGGAAGTTAGCACCTTGTCTAAGGTAATAATTTACAGTCTGGAGAGAGCAAATAGTCTTCTGGGAATTTGTAAGGTGGAAGATGCCCCTGTTCTATATCTGGTGGTTTTGATTTTTCCAGAAATATGTATTTTTGACAAGTTGGCAAGGCAATTCTGATGTAGAAAATCCAGAACCCTACCTTTGATTTGCCCTCAGCTTCAGATTGTGAGACTCCTATGCATACCATGAGGAAGAAGATCAGAAAGAATGAAAGAGTTGGCTCAAAGCATCCTAAAAATTTCTGGAGGCTTATGTATAATTAGCAAATCCCCTACATTCGGAGCATGCACACACACACACGTGTGCATACACACAAACACACACAAACACACACAAACCATCAAGAGTGTACGTTTCTGAGTTCATGAGCACATTGAGGTGCTGGAAGAGTGGCACCCCCAGAGCATGTGTGGAAGCCCTACACTCACACACATACGCCTACACCTTGCCTTATGCATCTCTTATATTTACCTGCTCCTAACACATGTCCTTTATAATATACCAGTATAATACTCTTTCTGAGTGATATCCTTTATAAAACCTCCCTGAGTTCTGTGAGCTGGTCAAACAAAATACCAAGCCCAAAGATGGGCTCATAAGAACCCCTGACTTATAGATGGGTTGGTCCGAAGGACCAGTGGCCTGGAACTTGAGATTGACATCTGAAGTGGAGAGTTGGATTGATCCCTTTATTTTACAGCATCTGATGCTAACCCCAGGTTGATAGTATCAGATTGAAATTGAATTGTTAAATATTCAGTTGATGTCAGACAGTTGGCGAAGTGGTACTGGAAAAAAAAATCCCATTACTTGCTATCAGAGGAAAAAAATCCCTATCCTTTGGTGTCAGAAATGTAGTGCATAAGAATCACCCAAGTACTAACTGTAATTTTTATTTATAGTTTTGTTTAAGCAAACATTATAGGAGTCAGTGCTATATCTATTTTCCTATGTGCTCCGTACTTAAAACAGCATGGTGCATCAAGGTGTTCAATCAGTATTTGATGGAAGAATTAATGAGATCGTTAGTGATATTTTCAGGAGAGAGACAAGGTCAAGTGACAGCATTTTAGAAGTTAAAAGATAGATAATGTACTACTTAGGGAACTAAGTCAGAGTAAACCATGAGTCCAAGGAGGTCAGAGGTCAACAGAAAACAGGAGAAAAAAGCATTCCTGGAAAATGGAGATCTAAGAAGGTAAAGGGTTATTTTAAGATAGGAAAAGTTTGAAAATAAAAAGGAAACTTGCAATAAAAACAAACAAACAAATAAAAACCTAGTAAGCTACTACTAGAAGGGAGTGGTGTGAAATGTATAATGAAAAAAAAGAATTTATTTTCAAGATGAAGGCTGTTAAGAAATAGAAAAGTCAGTACACTTTTAAAATGAGTTTCAGGCTATGTTTCTTTTCAAAAATTTTTAGAGTCTATTGACTATGAAAAGGAAAAATTGCCTTCAGGCTGGAGAGGTCTATTAACACCCCCATCAAGAACGATCTCCAGCTCACTAAGCAAGCTGGAGAGGGATAGGAAATCTGCATCTGGAGAGAATGCTCGTGTCATGGACCGGACCCTTAGGCCAAGGACTTTCTGCTAAGACACTTCCCAGAAAAGGAGCTGGGGTCACCTTACATGTCAGGGAAAGTTGGAGGAAATACCAGGTCCATGTTTACATCTAGCTTATGTGCAGTGTACATCACAGACTTGCACATTTTGTTTCATTATTTCACCCACATAAATGAATTATATTTGACTCTTTGTCTTCAATAATCATTGCATTTGGAAAAGAAACTTATTTCAAAAAAGCTGCATTGCATAGCTTCTTGTACACAGGTATATTTCTTTATGCTATTTTATGAAGTTTAGCTATTATTATTGAAATGAAAGTGATTAGTGACATATTAGGTTCAAAGTGGGAGTTCAATGAGTATTGGGGAGTGGGGGGTAACCACATCTCCATCCCAGTCTCCACTGCTGTGGTAAAGGTGTTCCCTTAGAGTCCACTCTGTTCCTGTATTCCACAGGAACATTCGCAACCACATTTCTTTGTTTCATCTTTGAGAAGATCTCAGGATAATCAACCTAAGAAAAAATGTGATAAGAATAAAAAATGAAGAATTTGGAAACAACACAATAATTCAAGTAATGACTCCATTTATTTCTAAAATTTCTAAGTCCTCTAGGATTCATTTGCTTTGTTTTTTAAAATGATGTTTATATCACCATTCCCTACACTGTCGTGTATGTCAACTATTTCAATTCTTTCTTCCACTAACACTCATAATAGGCCTGCATGTCTTGAGACCCTCATAGTTGCCTGGGACCATGTGACCTGTTCTGGTCAATCATTCTGAATACAAGTGACATGTCTCACTTTCAAACCAAGCATGTAATTGTTATGTGAGATTAACCAGCACTCTCTTTTTCCTCTGTAATGATGATGGAATTGCTCCATATTTTCCTGTTCATTAGCCCAAGTCTCAATGCAAAAATAACCAGTATGAGTACCCCAGCTCATTTCATAATGTTGAACAGTAGGAAAAGCAAAAAAAAAAAAAAAAAAACAAAACAAAACTTTTTTTTACTATATTTCATTGTGCTTTACAAGTTATTGCAACATAACCTAGCTTACCCTGACCCATATAGAAATTGGTACTGGAAATGCACCATGAAAGTTATACTCTACCTATAACAAGTACAACTGTCTTGAGAGTCAGGTGGCAGACCTGGAAGAATGGGTATCGTTATCGATATAAAGTCAGTAAGACAATAATCCAATTAATCACAATAACTTGAGAAAGACAGAGAGAGAGAGTTGACATCTAATGAGCTCGTTAGTTTAGAGGAACAATTTCAAAAATTTAAATATTACAGTATGTGTTGTTTACTATTATATGTATTCTACTACTCTACCCAAGAAAGACATGTTCTTAGAATAGTCCAGTTCATAAATATGGTTATGAGGTAAAGGAGAACAAAGAGAGTCCTGAAATTTGGTTCTTATTGAATAGAAACAAGCAACTTTTTTTCCAACTAGAAACCATAAAAGAAAAACTTAGGGCATATTTTGACTCACAAGAACTGATTAAAATTAAACATCCTGGTAATAAGTGAATTCAGATGATGCATAGTAAATACTTTCAAGTGGAAAAAATGGCTCAGAGGAAGACACTGAAGATATATATTTTTTTATGTAAGACTAATAGACTCAGAGCATCTTGCCGTTAATTCCAGAGAAAGTGGCATAGATGAAAGAGAGCAGAAAAATAATAAGAACTTTCAGTGTCAAGATGACTACATAAAGTTGACTGGAACCAAGTTAATAATAAACCAACTATATTTTTGCTACAGTGTAACCAACCTGAGATGCCAATAACACGGAATTAAAAACAACCTTTCGTTTTAGCATGGCAGTGCTGCTGTGACACAGTGTAACAAGTAGGTGGCTTAAACCAAAGAAATATATTTATCTCACAGTTCTGGAGGCTAGAAGTCTAAGACCAAGGTGCTGGGAACACTGATACCTTCTGAGGGCTATGAGGGAAGGATCTACTCCAGGCCTTTCTCCTTGGCTCCTACATGGTTATCTTCTCCCTGTGTCTCTTAATGTCACTTTCCCTCTGTGTTTGTCTCCAGAGTTCCTCTTTTATAAGAACCCTATTCATATTGTATTAGAGGCCCACCCTACTCCAATAGTATTTCTGACTTCTGAGTTATTCGGGATTTTCCTGAGAAACAGAATAGGACATGGAGATGGAGACCAAGATAGAGATAATAGAGATTGGAGATTAGAGATAGACAGAGACACAGATAAACAGTGAAAGAGATTTATGATAAGGTTTGGCTCACGCAATTATGGAAGCTAGGGTGATGTGATGTCTGCAAGATGGAGTCCCAAAAAAAGTTGGCGGTTTAGTTCAAAGACCTGAAAGCCAAGGAACCAATGGTGTAAATTCCTGTTCAAATCTGAAAGCCTAAGAACCTGGAGCACCAAGATCCTGCCTCCCTCCACCTTGTTGTCCTATTCAGACCCTCAGTGGACTGGATGATGGCCACAGGGGATGGAGCAATGCCCTTTACTCAGTCCACTGATTCAGACGCTAGCCTCATCCAGAAACACTCGCATAGGCACCTCGGAAATAATGTTTAGCTAAATATCTAGGAATCCTGTGATCCAATCAAGATAACACAGAAAATTAACTATCACCTCAATTACATCTTCAACACTGTATTTCCAAATTAGGTTATATTCTGAGGTACTGGGGCTTAGGACTTCAACATATGAATTCCAGGTCGGGGCACACAATTCAACTCACAACACGACCCTTGGTCTTCCAATATTTCACAGGCAGGAAGGAAGCTCAGAAAGCTCCTCAGCCATTAATGAGGGTGTATCCTTTCATGCTTTCCTCAGATGTAGCCAAAGAACATAATGGATATAGAAGGTTCTCTTGGAGGGTGGGAGATTCAACAAAAGTCTTGGATTGACACAAATGTGTCAAATTTTTAACACCATTCCAGTTGTTTCGCATGGTCGTTATTACATCTCCCAGAGCCACGAGTATTCCAGATGCTCTGATCACTCCCCTCACATGGTTGTCATGGAGATCACTAACTCAGGACACTGTAGCCATCGTGAGACAATCTTGCCCAAGGTGGGCAGATTATTGCTATTCGCTGTAAATTAAGAAGTGGGAGTAAGAAGCAGAGGCTTGTTTTTCTTTCAGCACTGTTGGTTGACCATGTAAATGATGGAAGATGGTTGACTGTTTAGGGTGAACGGAGAAACAGAAACAGTCAGAGGCCAAGAGATCTGCTGTTGGGTTTCCACTAGTTCTACAGCTCGCTAAAGCCCATTCCTGACAGGTATGTCTGTCCTTAGATTCCAAGAGGTACCCAGTGTCCTTCTTACACATCTGTTATTGTCTTTTTGCTGCTGCTGCTGCTGCTGCTGTTCTGTGGCCATCAGAGTTAGTTTTAGATGAGCATAACCAAATGGAAACTATCCGATACAGAAACAACTACTTAGAACGTTACCAAGGACAAATACTAAATATGTAACATAATAAATACTAAAATATAGACTGACTGCATTGTGGAAAATTATAGAGCAGGGACACTTCCTCCATACATTCAGAAAGATAAAATTATGTGAAGTACTCCAAGAGCTGATTGTGGAAATCAGACGCTGTGTCCATGGATACTGGCTTTACGCCCCACACCAGGCTGTGGCCCCAACTGCTCTTTCGTAGCTACAGTAGAAATTATGGCTAACAGGTTTAGCAACTATTGTAAAAATCTCTCACTTTCAATCTTATTTTTTCTGGAAAATTCAAAGTATATCCTTGTTCCAAAGTGACATAAACCTGTGCATTTCTTCTGCTTTCCGTTGTTCCGGTCACACTGACACACAGACACACTGAGAAATAAAGAGAAAATATAAGACGTCTTCACAACTTGACTCACTACCATAATCTTTAGAGAATAAAACATAAACATTTGCTTTACTTCTTCCTAATTACAATGTCTGTGGAAGAACTTTGATGCTGGTGATTGGGTGGGAGGCCATAGTGAATCTCTCCGACTGCTCCATTTGACATTGCCTCGCCTGCTATGCAACTTTGAATTTTTATTGCAAGAGTGACACACAAAAGGAATAATATTTTTCAGTTCATTGAGCATGTCTATACCTTTTACACAACTCTGAATTTGCTCAGTCTAATTCTTACTGAAACCCTCTGTTATATACTGTGTATCTCCTTTGCTGGTTCCTCCATCACAACATGTTCTTATCAAATGGACTGGTGTAATTCTCAGCTACTTCTCCACTGAGGGAAGTGTAGAGGTTACTCTTCAAACATCTCCAAGATTTCAAAATTAAAAAAGAAAAATATAACTGTTACCTAACAGAAGAGGAGTTTGGCTGCCTGCTTTCACCCACAGGCAAATTTTGGAGGAAGCGTTTTGGTGAAAATAGGAATTCAATATCTGCACAATCTGGGAGAATGGCATACTTCTGCCTCAAAGCTTGCCCCTTATGGAAAACCCAGAGGAAAATCCACCACTCCCCAAACCACCAATGCTCAGAACAATGACCAGAATTTCCATTCCATCTTTATCTGTCCTTTGGAGCCTGAGGTGGCTAGGCAGATGGCACCTTCCTTCAGTTTAAATCTCCCAGCTCAAACTTCCATGCCTTTGGGAAAGTCTGCCCTGTGGCCCAGGCAATCCTGCACATTTGCCCAGGCTACACTGACAGTTTTTTTCCCAACACAGGACCTCCCCCTTTTGCCATGTTTGACCTTTGAGGTATATGCTGCTACATCCTTTGAGAAATGAGTAGGAAGGCATTTTCCTTTGTCAATCACTCTCACTAGCCTGTGAAATGCTTGGTGCAATGACCTGCTCTAGGATAGGGCTAGCTTGGTAACCGGGGCGATAAAACTGCTGGCCTTTCCTCAGTGTGGCTGTCTCTCTTGGCCCCTCCCATGCCCTGAGCTTTGGCCACTTCTATCTTATCATAACCATGATAATGGTTATAAAATTTCTCCTGTATTTGGTCTCCTTTAAAATAAAGGGTGTTGGGAAACGGTGATACCAACTACACATGGGCGGATCTTTGGGGTATCATGTTAAGCTAAACAGGTCAGATGGAAAGGACAAGAACTATATGGTTTCATTCATGTGGGATATAAAACAAAAAGCAACAAATAAACAAACTCATAGATGCAGAGCCACAGTTAACAGAAGGGAGGGTGATGGGGGAGAATGAAGAGGGTGAAGGGAGCCAAATATATGGTCACAGAAGAGGTCTAGATTTTGGGTGCTCAGCACCCAGTGGAGTATACAGATGTCATAAAGTTTTACACTTAAAATTTATATAATGTTAGTAATCATTGTTACCTCAATAAATTTTACTAAACATTTATTAAAAAATAAAGGGTGTTCATAACATACTTGACTGTCTGTCAATTCCACAGTCCCTCTGGCTATTGGGTTGTATATTTTTAAAGTTTGCCTTCAGGATACTATGAAGAGAATGTTCTGAACAATCCTCATGTTATAGAATATGTACTTATACTAGTGTATTTTTATATTTAAAATATTATTTTAAGAGTCTTTTTCATTTGAAAACCACTAGGGTATTTCACATACCTTTGGAAATTCTGATTTTCAAGTATGTAACTTCCCTTCCTGATTAAAAAATCTCATTATCTTCCCTGAAACACAAAAAGTAATGTTACATTTTTTATAAATAAAGTTATATCCATGATTATTATCTTATAAAATAAATCACCATAGCTTCAATGAGGTTTAAAGTTTCAATGACTTTTTAAAAATATATAGAAAATATATGTTTGATTTATAGAAAAGAGGTGATTGTTAAGACAGATGTATATCTTATACTAATGACCTAAATCACTCCAGAATCTTAGTGGCTTACATAACAAAGTTTAGTATCTTCTAAATGTTACATTTCTGTCATGGGTTGGTTTGTCACTCAAGCAGCCAATGTCTTAATAGTCACTGACAAGACATACACTGTCTTCAGTGTCACCAGGCACACCATCAGAAAGAAAGGAGGTTGTCTACATCACCAGTTAAACAGACACGGCTACATCACTGCTCATTGGTCAGAACGAGTCACCATCCATCCATGATGGGCGGCAATATCCTCATTTCTTCTCCTCAGAAGGTGACGAAAACCAGATACCAGTGAGCAGAGTAATTATTTATCCAATGGACAATAAAATTTGAAATTGGAAGGCCTACCTTTCAATTCCATTACTACCACTTGCTATTTAATAAGATAACTATATATTTATTGCTACTTCCTCCTCTGTAAAATGAGGCTGGATAATTCATAACAATATTTTGAGGATCAAATGAAGTCTAGCAATATGCAAACCATTTTATATAAGATATAAAAAATGCTATTATAGAAAATTACCAGGAAAAAGAGATTCATTCAAAATAAGTAGGAGCCAGATTATTTAGTTATCAGAAATTAACTTGAAAACTTGACAGTTAAAGGGAAAAAAGAAATGAACTTAAAATGTATGCATTTACAGAAGAGAAAATAGATTGAAATTCTCTGTGGCAATATACCCACCAAATTTTTTTCTGTGCCTATTGCATTAAATTTAAGTATAGATTGACCTGAATTAATAATTTAGCTATATTTCTGGATGCAAATCAATAGTGTTCTGATAAAAATATATTAGTTTTTGTCATGTAAATAGTTTTTTATTTATTTTTTGAATTATTTACTGATAGTTTACCAGTGAACTTTTGATTTCTATACATTTGCTATTTGTGCATAATTTTCTTGAATTCACCCAATTAGATTTTTTTGTTGAAGTGGTCTCTAGCTTGTTTTGAGAATTACCTATGTAGGTAATCATGGGAAAAATGGATAACCACATACAAAAGAATAAAACTCAACCACTGTCTTACACTATGCACAAAGATTAACTCAAAATGGACTATAGGCTTGAATGTAAGACCTCAAACCATAAAAGTCCTAGGAGAAACATAAGCAGGAACCTTTTTGAACTGGTTTTGGTGAAAACCATCACTGAAATGAAAAGGCCATCTACTGATTGGGAGAAAATATTTGCAAATAATAGACCTGATAATAAGCTAATATATAAAACATGTAAAGAACTAATACAACTCAATAACAAAAACAATTTTCTCTTGTAGTAGCCTTGTTGAATTTTGGTATCAGAAGTGAGCTGACATCCTTGATACATAAAGACTGTTTTTCTTTGAGTAGACTTTCCATCAAAGCTAGTACAAAAGTTAATCCCCTAAACATGCTGAAGTCAATCAAAATAATTTTAAAGTCAGAAGTGAATTATTTAATTTTAACAAGTTTTTCTTCTCTTTAGCAGCAGAAAGGGGCATTTAATAAAAAGGTATATTCAATTTAATGGAAATAAAAACATTAACTTTTGGTCCATTAATGATAACAACTGTATATACACCTAATTTATTTTAGCTCATTAAATGTTCTTTTTAATAAATATTGCCATTGTATACAGAGCTTGCCAAACACCGGGCCAAAATGGAGTGATTTACTCAGTATTATTTTCCTCAGTCCCGAAGGTAGCGAAGCCTTGTACAGCCTTTTCCAGGTATTATGTAAAGATCGTCAAGTGTGCCGGGGGGGGGGGGGGGATAAATAAAAGTTGAAAAGCACTGGCCTAGGAATTTTCCACAGAGTAGTAATAGTAAATAATCTCAGTTGCTAGTTTCTCTCAAGTAATTTAATGACTAATAATGGAAGGAGTGAAACAAAATCTAGTAATACAAACTAAGATTTAAATATTAATTTAACCTATATGAAATGTAACAGTTAAAGATTGAAGAATTATATAAAGGAAAATTCAATTATCCTAATTTCCATACATACGCAGGACACTGACCAAATGAACCTTAGTTCATTCACAGCTAATTGTGTGGCTATTTAACAGTCCTGGAGGGAATTAGCTGTGTATCCACCAGATAGTTGTGTCCTTTCCAAATTAAGTACAGCCAGGGGTGAAAATGGACTTGTCTTTGGAAGAAATTGTGGACCACAATAGTTAATGACCAGACCTCAATAATCACCAGGCCTCAATCATTACCAGGCTTTATAAACACACCTCTGGGTGTGTGGGTATCCGAGCAATTCCTTTAATGCACCAGACTCATCACTAAGGCCACGCCCTTGTTCCTGACTGTTGGACTGACCACTTCTCTGACCTGTATCTTCAAATCATAATCCCCCTTTTAACATTTCACTCTGGTTTTGAGAGCACACTCTCACTCTCCTGGTGCATTCCTAGTATATTAACAAGTAACATTCACTTAGTTTATGGTGCAAGAGGCTCTGAGAGTTAAAGCCACAAAATATTTGAGCAAAGTGCTTTTCCTGAACAATTTCTCATTTGATGCCCATAACAGACCTGAGAGTTAAGACAAAATGAATATTTTTATTCTAGTTACACAGGTGGGAATGGTGAGACAAAGTCTTGCACCTTCTGCCCACCATTCTCCTCACCAAGTACAGGCTCTGCAATTCAAACTCGTTTCTACCACTTGGTGAATCTGGAATGCTGAGCCTATTGCTGAAAATCCCCAAGTTGGTACTTTCTTGTCTGCCAAGTAAGATTAAAAAGGAAAACAATTTAACTGATGACTGTTGTGAGTACCACATAACTAAATTATCATAAAGCCCTTAGAATAGGACCTGGGACAAAGTAAGCAACAAATAGGTAAATGCAAAATACACAACACATAATTATTGAAAGTAGTAAAGCTTCCAACATACATGTCCAGTGTCAATGGTTTATACTTCTAACCAAATCGTTTACCAGCGGTCCCCAACCTTTTGGGCACCAGGGACGGGTCTCATGGAA
This sequence comes from Anoura caudifer, assembly GCA_004027475.1. NCBI lineage: Eukaryota > Metazoa > Chordata > Mammalia > Chiroptera > Phyllostomidae > Anoura > Anoura caudifer. The sequence continues at coordinate 31,295 of PVKU01009594.1, read as the reverse complement.
GATAGGGTGGGTGGGGCAGAGCTTAAGTGAGCTTCCCTGGCTTGCCTGCTGTGGATGGATGTTGGGGGAGACATGAGGTGGATTTCAGAGGAGCTTCACTCGTGGACCAGTACCAGGGATTTGGGGCCCCTGACTTACCTGATCCTCTTACTCCCCATCAAATCTCCTTTAATTGTAACACTTTTATTTGCATGTGATCATAATTCAAAGACTTACTCCCTCCCAGCACCTATTCAGTCACTCTGAAAAAAGTTTGTAGGTCACATCTTATATACTACTCAGTAGGTAGTTTCTCTCTCAGGGCAATCTCAATGCCAAGTACTTGAGCCTCAGGTTACTCATGATTTATGCTGCCCTAAACTACACAACATTTATTACCTATAAGGTAAAAAAAGTAATATTTGACTTAAAGTGGGACTTTACGGAAAAATCAGAGGTTAGAGCAGAACAATCTAAAGTGGGTTATAATGAGTGAATTTGTGACAAAATGAAGAAGACAGGCTGGGATCATTAGATGTAAGAGAAGTACTAATTCAATTAGGTGTGAAGATTTAGATGGCTCTGATTCATGTCATACCATATATCAATTTGACAGTCAGACAAACCTAATCCAAACCAAATCCAATCACAGAGCCTTCAGAGATTTACCCACTCCTAATTAGTGGAAAAGGAGGAAAATATCATGTCCCTAATGTCCTCAGGAGAAAGAATAAAATGTAATTTGTTAATTGTCAACTGCCAGTCCATACCCTTTACTTGTCAGTCATCACAAGGATAGCGGTGGTTACTCAATTTATTCTTTAGTACAATGGGTGGTGGTAAGTTATTCTTCCCCTACTGGCTGTTATAATTTCTGCAGATGTTAGAAACAATTACCGTAAATTCACACACAGAATGTCACATTGAAAACTTTCATCTGGATAGCTGTTGAAGAAGATTTCATTTGTGATCTTGAACAGTGTTACCAAACGTGTGAAAGCAGTGAGCATTTGGTAATAAATGTAAGAAAGTTTCTCCGAGGAGGATCTATTTATTTATAGTCACCACACTAAGTCTGCATCTCATCAGTCCATGAAAAAATTTATGTGGAAACAGCATCCAATATAATTGTGCAAAAAAAGGAAAATAAGTTCTTGGCTTTAAACTTTAGAGAAGAAACAACTCCTTTCATCTTACTAAACTGAGGAAAGACCTTGTTCAAACATTCAAAATGTTTCCAGAAATTTCCAAACAAGTCAGTTGTGGGCATGCAAATAAAAACAAGCAGTGCTGTCTAAAGCCGTGCCCATCAACCTTGTCTGCACCTCCAAAGATACATACCAGCCTGACTGTATTCTCCTGATGTGTTCTATCATAGTAACCACATTACCAGTTTCAAACTTTCTCCACATTTCACCTCCAAAACTTGACTCTTCTTTGATGCCCAGTTCTCACAAGATGATCATATCTCATAACTCACACAGAAAATTGAAGTCATCAGCTCATCACTTCTTTAGCTTTTGGTCATCAAACTTATGAATTTACTAAAATCTATTGTGTTTCTCAATGTTTCTTGTCATTTTAAAATACTCAGATTGTCACCATGTTGATTAAAAAACATGGAACAGAATCCATACTGATTTTCTTGCACACCTAAAACTGTTACTTCATCTTTCTCCTACCCTTCATAGTAAAAAATGGCACAACAATCCCTGTTAACTATCTTACTTCTTTAATTTCATTGACTCCTTACACCACTGGCTTTGACTATCCTACCTGCATAACTAAAACACAAATGTTCTGGAATGGTGGCTTCAGGTCATTGCAAACTATCTTCCCAGGTACATAGTAACATAAAACTATTAAATAAAAAATACAAAACAAAACAATTTTTTTAAAAAATCAACTATTTGTCCTGGCTGGTGTAGCTCAGAGGAGTGAGTGCAGGTTGTGAACTGAAAGGTCACAGGTTTGATTCCCAATCAGGGCACATGCCTGGGTTGTGGGCCAGGTCCCCATAGTGGCCATGCAAAAGGCAACCACACATTGATATTTCTCTTTCTCTTTTTCTTCTTTCCTTCATCTCTCTCTAAAAATAAATAAAATATTTTTTTAAAATCTACTATTTAAAGAATCTGTAAATTATCCTAAGATCATACCCCAAATGGAGAAACACTTAGTCTAGAAAACCTACTAAACCTTAGAAAAAAATAAAAACCTGTGGCATTTGACATAACCCAATCCCTCCTATGGAGGTCAATGAGATAGAAACTCTATTCTATAAAGCTTCAAGCCAGCAAAGCAGGCCTCTCTTTCTTCACAGGTCCCAATTCCTCTCTGGGTAAGGCAGTTTGCTATTTTTTTTTATTATCTCCTTTCTGCCATCTCTGAGTGACTTAATATTGGAAAGCTGGAAAAAGTCCCCAAATTAATGAAGACATTAAATTTAGTCCCTATCAGAATCCCAAACTGGAAGGTGAAAGAAATTACAGTTATCCTAAAATGCATATTATAATATAAAGAACCAAGAATATTCAAAAATATCTTTAAAAAGAACAAAGTTAGATAACAAGTATGTCTCAAATTCAAAACTTACACAAAGATATAGTAACAAAAAAAATTGTGGTACTGGCAGAAAGAGAGTCAAGGATTAATGGACAGAATTGCCAGCCCAAAAATGAACACTTGTTTTTATGGTCAATTGATTTAAACAAGGAGGGGATGTGAAGACAATTTAATAGGGAAAAATGTGGTGCTAGATAACCATGTGCAAAAAATAGTTATCATAGGAAGATGGAGGCGTAGGTGAACACACTGTACATCCTCTCACAACCAAGATTAAGGACAACAAAAATATAGAACCAGAAAAAGCCAACCAGAGCAGATAGAGAATTGAATTGTATGGAAGTCCGACAATGATTCACACAGACCAGTAAGAGGGGCATAGTTGGCAGCCTGCGGAGAGAGGTCAAGGAAGGAAAAAGCAGTGGCTAGTGGTCCCAGGCGCACAGGTGGCGGATGGCACATCCCAGGCGCACAAGCAGCGGTTACTGAGAGCAGGAAGGCAATAAGCAAACCAAGCAAGGTGCACAAGGCAGCTGACCATGGTCACACATTTGTGCACAGATAAACCAAAGGAAAATGGGCAGCAAGGCAGACTGTGTGATGCAGGGCCCCAGAGCCAGGAAATAAAGCCTAAAAGCACCAATTGAAAACACTTGTGGGGGTTGAGGTGCCAGGAGAGAATCCCAGCCTCACAGGAGAGTTTGTTAGAGAGACCCACTGGGTCCTACAAAGTACACAAGCCCACCCACACAGAAATCAACACCAGAAGGTCCCAATTTGCTTGGGGAAAGTGGAGGAAGGGACTGGAATCTGAGAGAGAGGGTGGAGCAAGCCCCATTGTTCCTTTTCAGACCCCACCCCCATATCCAGCATCACAACCCAGCTACTGGGTTGCCCCACCCTGGTGAACACCTAAGGCTCCCCGCCCCCCCACTACATAACAGCTGCAACCGGACCAAAAAAAAAAAAAATGGCTCAAACAAGAGAATAGATCAAAGCCCCAGAGCTAATTCATCTAAGTGACCAAGAGATAGTCAACTTATCAGATGCACAGTTCAAAGCACTGGTGATTAGGAAGCTCACAGAATTGGTTGATTTTGGTCACAAATTAGATGAACAAATGAAGGAAGGCTACAATAAGTGAAATGAAGAAAACGCACAAGGAACCAATAGAGAGGGGATTAAAACTAGGACTCAAGTCAATGGAGTGGACCAGAAGGAAGAAAGAAACAACCAAACAGAAAAGAATGAAGAAACAAGAATTCAAAAAAAAATGAGGAGAGACTTAGGAACCTCCAGGACATCTTTAAATGTCCCAACATCTGAATTATAGGGGTACCAGAAGGGGAAGAGGAAGAGCAACAAGTGGAAAACTTATTTGAACAAATAATAAAGGAGAACTTGCCCAATCTGGCAAAGGAAATAGACCTCCAGGAAGTCCTGGAAGCTCAGAGAGTGCCAAAGAAGGTGGACCCAAGGAGGAACACACCAAGGCACATCATAATTACATTAGTCAAGATTAAAATGAAGGAGAGAATTCTAGAAGCAGCAAGGGATAAGGGGACAGTCACCTACAAAGGAGTTCCCATCAGACTGTCAGTTACTTTCTCAAAAGAGACCTTACAGGCAAGAAGGGGTTGGAAAAAAGTATTCCAAGTCATGAAAGACAAGGACCTACATCCACAATTGCTCTATCCAGCAAAGCTGCCATGTAGAATGGAAGGGAAGAAAAAGCACTTCTCAGATAAGGTCAAGTTAAAGGAGTTCAGCATCATCAGGCCCTTATTATATGAAATGTTAAAGGGACTTATCTAAGAAGAAGAAGATAAAAAATAGGACAGTAAAAAGACAGCAAACTCACAGATATTAACAACCACACCTAAAATAAAAGCAAACTAAGCCAACAATGGGACAGGAGCAGAAACACAGAAATGGAGATCACATGGAGGGTTAGCCACAGGGGAATGGGAGGAGAAGAGAGGGGGAAAAGGTACAGAGAATAAGTAGCATGGATGGAGGGTAGAAAATAGACAGGGGGAGGGCAAGAATAGTGTGGGAAAAGTAGAAGCTAAAGAACTTATGACACATGGACATGAACTAAATGGGAGGATGTGGGTGGGAGGGGGTGTGCAGGGTAGAGGGGAATGATGGGGGAGAAATGGGACAACTGTAATAGCATAATCAATAAAATATAATTTAAAAAAGATTAAAAAATAAATTAAAAAGATAAAGTACATTTGATTCTTTATTTAAAAAAAAAATAGTTACCATAGATGCCTCACTTACATTAATACAAAATTAACTCAAGATGGACAACAGAAATAAATTTGATAATAAAAACTGCAAAGAACAAAATGTAGAGAATAAACATAAATAAGAACATTAAAAATTACACAGAAAATGAAAGAACACATTTTTAAATCATATACCTGATAAAGAACCATATCACCAATATATAAAAACTCTTACAACTCAATAATAAAAAGACAAATAACTTTTTAAAAATAGATAATTTACTTGTAATTTCTCCAAATAAGGTATACAAATGGCTGGTAAGCTCATAAAAAAATGTTCAGCAGCATTTCCTATTAGCAATATGAAAATCTAAACCACAAATAACACTTCACACACACTAGAATGGGTATAATAAGAGTAGCTAAGTGGAGTCAAGGATATGAAGGAATGAGAATCCTTATACATTGCTGGTGAGAATGTAAAATGGGGGAGGTGCATTGAAAACAATATTAAACATAAAGTTGCTGTACGACCCAGCAATTTCACTCTCAGGTACATTTCCAAGATAAATAAAAACATAACCCATGCAAAATTTGAACATTAGTGTTCAAAGCAACATCATTCATAACAGCCAAAATTGATAACAAGTCATATGTTCATTAATTGATGAGTGGATAAATAAGATAAATAAAGTGTGGTATATTATAATGAAATATAATTCAGCAATAAAATGTAATAAAGTACTGACACATGCTACAACATGGATACAATTTGAAAATAATATATATCTATAAAATAAAAAATGGGTCAAGATTTTAAAAATTTAGTGTGAAAATGACTAAGTTCTTGGCACCACATGATATGCCTATTTTTTATAATTTCTATATTATTACAAAAGTTTCATTTTTATAAAATGTGTATCTCAAAGTGAAGTATAATACATTACTTACCATTGGAATAGTGTTTCTCAGGCTGCCCTGGTTCACCTACAATCACTTTGCTAATCCTTTAAAAATCCTCATGAAGAACATCAATTCTTCTCCATCCTACAGAAGGGTATATTAAGGCAAGGTAGTTTAAATAATTATCTGCAGATATATGATAATTAAGGAAAATAGCTATTTATCAGGTATATATTAAGACACATTTATCTACAGTAGAGAAACAAAGAGAAAAATTAAGGTAATTATTTAAATAAGACAAGCTAAAAGAAATTTTTTCTCAATTCTCTAAACAGTTGGGCTTAAATCTTTCCCTTTGAGTCCAGAATCCCATGACTAATTACCTCCTTTCTCCGTTTCACTTTGCCAGTGTATATTTGACCTCAATTGCATGAAACCTTTTCCGTCAGAAGCATCCCGATGGTTGCTCTGCCTTTTACCTTGCCAAGACACTCCATCCCTGTAAATAGAGAAAGAATTTAGATTCGTAATTTAGAACATCTTTTAGCCCTCATATTTCCTTGCCTTGAAGACATTTAAAAAAAAAAAAAACCTAGAATTAATTCTCAAAAAAAACTTTTCAACATAGATTTTGATTACATCAAGAAAGGCTGAAAGTAAGTTTATCAGAAGGAAAAAAAAAAACTGTTTTCCAAAATGAAAAGATTTCCCACACATGTATTTCTAATTTCTAATTAGCAAATATTAAGTGGTCTGAACTTTCCCAGTAGTGATCAGAAAGCAAAATAGACCTGTGTGGGCGTGACCCACCACTGGGACATTGCCTGATGCCCACTAACCAATGAAAATTCCCTGGATTTTCATATGAAATGGAAAACAACTCAGCTTAAATTGGGTAGTTTTTCCATACTTCAAGTTTTTTCTTAGGGTCACTGGAAACTAATGACTAAATATGGATAGAAAAATAATTGATATTTTTCCCCCAAAGGATATAGACTAAAACTATCCACCAATGAAAGAGAAAAAAACGAGACAAGGTTTTAAGTCTGGATTGCCTAGATTTATTACCTACTTTGAAAAATGTTCTATTTCACTCTTTGCTCAGCCCAAAGAAGACAGTCCTTTAAAAATATGGTTTATAAAAAAGATGAATCTCAGATTTATATTCTCTTTTAGCCATTGTATTACTGAAAGAAATAAATCTTCAAAGTGCAAAAACCGCATCATTGCTTTCGGCACTAAATTAGTATCTTTGAGGTTTTCTTTCAAATCATAGATAGATTGACCCAATCTATCGTAGGCAGGTTCTAAATTGACTGTGCAAAAAAAACATTATTTTTACATGTTGCTTTGTTCCACTGACTTTGTAACAATTTAGTTCCTAAGATATATCATCACATTCATTCCGTATTTAAGGATGGGGAGAGAAAAAACTTTCCAATGCGTGTCACAATAGCCTATTACGTATTCATATATGGAATATGTGAGGAATTGCCTTCATTGAAACAAACTATGAAAGCCTTAAAGCTTTACGGTGATAGACTTGGTTGGCCACACAGCCAGTGTAAAATTGGATTCAGTGTGATTATTTCCAGGGAATAGTTCGGAGCAAATAGCATCAAGAAAGGCTTGCGTAAATCCAGATGGAAAAAGTGGGTTTAAATCAAACTAATAGGTTGCAAAACATATGGAATATGCTCCATATTGTGCTTGGAGACCCATGGCCGAACCCATATTCAAAAAGTAAGAACAAACCAGAATGACTTGAGGAATAAATTACTTGTCATCGTGATCTTTAAAAATGCCAGAATTTAATGCAAAAATATAATGCTAACATTTATTGCTGCAAAAATAAATGCCAACATATTAGACTTAACTGGTGAAGCCTTGTGGTAGCATTTCTGCAGAGTGAAAGGAACATGACAAGCAGTATTTCATATTTATTAGAATACGATTTGGTCTTCTTTATCATAAGCAGTAGATTTAAACACTTTATTTTAATTCACTTCACGGTATTGAGGAAAACGTTGACTCAGATAAGAAAAAATATGCTATATGATGTTGTTCACTGAAGCAATCCATCACTCTCAGAAGCTAAATATTTATTATGACAACACCAAGCCTTTATAGTTAGAAAAAAGAATCGTGTACAAAATGGCTGTGACATATCCTGGGTCCCAGACAGCATGTGTGAGTGGGAAATTCGGTGTGGGTGCGCAGTCACGCATAATATATACAGTACTTTTTCTGTGTCTTCCCATCATGTTGCTTGCAGAGCTGACAGCAAATAGTGTCCAGACCTAAGAATTCCATTAACTTATCAACTCAAAAATGTTCCTTTTTATAAAAGGTATCATTTATATATGTACCGGATGCATACTTGTTATTTGAGTACCCTCTTCTCAAAATAAACCAGGTTTCTGAGCTCTCACATATCTGATATTTTATCATCCATTTAAAGAAATCACCCCATATCTTCTCAATAGATAGAATATTCATAAAATTCAGATACTATGGAAAGTGACAAACATACTTTCTCTAGGCTTCATCAGGCCAAGCATAACAATATTTATCACATTAAAAGTAAAATGTGTAGAGTGCACTACATGAACACATTAGGTACATAAACAATAAATATGTATGTATGGAAATCCAAATGTTTGCATACACATTTTGTGTGCATTCATAAATACCTTTTCCAGGAGGAAAAAACAGTTTTTATTTGCATGAAGGAATACACAATTATACATGCAAATTTTAAAACATCTAGTGTGAAAATTAGTAATTTCAATACACTACACTCTGCAAAGTTATTTACATTTAAATATGAATCCTCTTATCAGTTAGGTAGTAAACAAAATTCCACATGTCTAAGCATAAATATATTTTATATAAATATCCTACATCTTGAAAAATGAGTGATTATATGGATTCAGCATATGCTACCAGTAAACACTGAGCAGTAAGATAACGTATTTTGAAAATTCTCTTTTCCAAATACCTACTATGGAATTTATATACTAAAGGTCATTCCTTGGAAATTAAGACCTTAAATATAAACATTTTATATACATTTGTATGAATAGTTAATGATAATTATAATACCCCACATTATTATGGAGGAACCTGGAAAATTAAGATAATACTCTCACATTGTTTGGAGCAAGAGTGAGAGGTTTAACCCAAATTAGGAGTATAAATATGCCAAAATTTACAGTATTCTTTAGTGCATACATACTCCATATATTCCTTTGCCAAATTATAATGTTATAAAAAATAAAGTGTGCTACAGAAACTAGTCTTTCTATAATGTCATTTCATGCAACATTTAGAATTTCTTGGTTTTATTCTTTGGCAGTAAGGTAATGAGAAATATATTTTGATATCATGATGAGTTTGCTAATTCCATACATCCATGAGTCAATTTATTCAATGAAAAAAAAAAAAAAGAAATACTGTGCACATAGACAAGGGCTAAGCATATATAAATGGTTTATATACGGAAAACTCTTCTATGCCAATAAGTGAACTAAGTGCTACAGAATCAGGATCCCTGGCCCACAGAAAGTCCCTAGCCCAGGTGGAGAAGATGGAGAAGCCAAACTCATCATGGTGAGTGGTACAGTAAGAATATGGAAGCAGAAAAAACAACTACTCCAGCTTGGTCAGGTGAAAGTGAGGTCAAAAGGAATTAGAAGACTGTGGCCAAGAGGGAGGCTTGACATAAAGAAGAATTCATAGCCCAAAGTGTGAAATGTAGCGGGAGGTTTTCCGAGTGGGTGAGTGAGTGGTGTGTGGGTATGATGTGGCCCGTTCCATTCACAGCTCTGGGAAGCAGATCAGCATGACAACTGGAAGACTGGATTAGGAAAGCCATGGGTGACTTTTGTCATGCCCCTGTCATATATGTACTGTCATGGTCTCAGTGTTCTCATTTCCCTCCATTCCAGGAAAAAAGGGCACCCAACTACCTAACCCAAAGCAAAGTAAATTATTAATTAAAGAGGCAAGGGGTTTGCACATCAGCAAATCTTTGACTCCTGAGGAAAACAAGCCCAAATCAAATGAAATGAGCTTTTATTATATTGCCATCATGTATTGTAATAATTACTGCTTTTAAAACAATAGAGATTATAAGGTCACACAAGTGTTTTAAATACCACCATGGGTATATAAGCATTTGTTAGTTCTCTTTCACACATGGCAACTGTTTCAATACTCAGTAGAAGTGAGCAATCATGAAATGACACACTGGACACAACCATAGATACATATGGACTCCCTTCTCATTCATGGGCTGGCTACCCTCGTCTCTCCTTTCTCGTCCTATACCAAAATCATTCCAATTCCAAAAACCAGTCTGTCCTGTTCCCTCTAGCCCATAACATCAAGGAGCTCAGAATATTCTGCCTCTAAGGAAATATCTCCTGAGATTCAATTGCTGTTTTACATAATATTACTCCGAGAGAACAAAGGGCAGTGCTCTGTGTAGATGAAACATATGTTTACCTTTGTCCTGGGACTCATCACAAAAAACACATGAAGCCAAACGCTGCAAAAATTTCACTCAAGAACTGACTGTGGTTAGATAAGGCATTGTCTTATCTGGGAGATGTTTCACTTTTCAGTTAACATTCAATCAATGCTCATTATTTAATTGATATTTCTTTTTAGCTATTTTGCACTTTAAAAAAGAAGGATTATATGGAAGTATGACATGGATTGGGAAAGAATAAAGAAAACTCTGCACTAAGTACTAGGGGAACTGGGACTATAGCTGACTCTTATGAAGGCTGTGAAAATGACCTATTACAAGGTGGGAGTTACGTAAGATAATCTATTAGTGCTCTTCTGACAGAGTTCAGGCTGGGGTAGAGGAAGCTATAGGCTGTCTTGACCTACAAGCAATGTGGATGCGATAGAGCCACAGAATTTTTTCAAAAAACACTGTTACAAAATTTCCAGAGGTTTCTTGAAATGTATTTTTATTGTGTTTTTCCGTTACCTTTTATCCCATTATTACTCCCTCCCTCTCTGGCAGTCACCAAACTTTCGACTACGTCCCTGAGTCCTTTTCCCTTTTTGCTCTGTTCCCTCCACTCCTTAACCACTGCCCCCTGCCCAGAGCTGTCGGCCTGCTCTTTTAAAGAATGTAAGGAAAGAACTTATTTGAAGATGTTCTGAGACTGGGCCATGTGTAATGGTTTCAGTCTGGAGGATCCAGAAAATTCCTGAAACATGGACTTTGAAAATGAGCTATTTTAAGATGGAAGGATCTAAGTTAAATAAGGTCTCAAATTATTTGAGATAATTTAAGCAAGGATGCTAAAATAAAGAAATATTAGTGAAGCAGATAGCTTGGTAAGTTATGGTGTCAAACAATTTATACAAAACTTGTTAATTATTTCAAATTTCATCTAAGTTAAGGCAGCCAAATCCATGTCATAGTGATACAAAGTCAAAAAATAAATAAGACTGTAACAGTTTTCTGAACTTCCGTGGCCCCAAAACAATTTAAATTATCCAAAATTAAAAATAAATTACTAGTTCCAATATAGTTTATATTCAACTAACAGGAATTTTTTTATTTAAAGTGATTTTAAATATTTAGCCTATATAGTAATAATCTAATATTCTTTCCCTTAGAGATTTTGTCATTCTGAAATATCAGCTTTTTTTATTTATAGTTACAATTATTTAGAAAAATATTGGACCATGCATTCTGTCACTTCCCTGAATTATCTATTTCTCAAATATTTCAGTAAAACTAAAATTAATCCTCATGTGGCATAGAACTATAAAATATTTTAATTTAACCCAGGCAAAACTAATTTATACAGCAAAGTGTTACACCAACAAAATCAATTGGACTTAGAAAAACATTTTTTATTTTCTTGACTTCAAGATTAATACTTGAGAACAAAACTAATTTTACTTCATTTGTCCTGAACAATAATTTTACCACCCTCTCAACACTTTCTGAAATCTCTTCCATTCAGATTTGGATAATGAGACATTCACCTCTTGCTACTATGAAATACATGTAGTCCTCTTAAATAAGATAATCCACAGCTGACATAATACAAATACATTTTATATACAAAGATATGAAAATGCAAATATGAACAGTTTTTCACTATATTCAGGTACAGATTTATGGCTATTTCTGCATACTTGTATGTGTGGTGTGTGTGAGAGAGAGAGGGATGACTCACATGGCTTCAATATTTAGTGCTTTGTTTTATGTTATCACTACCAATCCAACCATCCCTAATACATGCAGAGAAGTTATTTATCTCCAATCTAGCAATTACATTACTGCTGATGGCACAACCATTCATATTCACTTCCTTTCTCGATCAATGTATTCATTCCTCCCCCACTTCTCAGCGCGATGCTTCCTCATCAAATTCCAAGTGCAAGTGCCAAAAGCCTACCTAGTGTGTCTCTTACTTGACCAACATCAATTCTGATCTACTACCCTCGTGTGTGTCAGTTTTTGTCATATCTACAATGTTGAAGATGCCAGTTAAGAAACAAATTTTATATAAAAACTGGACACGTTTGTGTTTTGCGTTTGCTTGGTTGGGCATTGCCACCTCTGGTAGCTGTCTCCTTTGTCACTGAAATAGCTGTTGTCTTGACATACAGCATATGAAGTCTTCATCAGGAAGGAAGCTGCTTTAGAATATTCTCTGAAGTCTATGGAGGAATCCAATTGGAAGGAAATGATTGGGAATTATTAAATTTTCGCTCACATTGTGGAGCTGTGATGACTTTATCTGCTTTGTCACATAAGCACTAATGCTTCCTCCTTCAAACTACACGTGGTTTGTACAATCTCACTCTGGCTCTCATTAGAGAAAAGCCATCACTGTTTCACCGAAAACCCTCGCTGCAGAGTTCCCAAGTGCTTTCAAATTTCTGACGAGAATGTGTGCTTCCGTATAATTAGACTACAGGGAAGACCTAAACTTATTTCGTGTAAGTTCAATCATCTAGCTATTTCCCCTTAGATTTAGAAATCTGACATCAGAGCTGAACAAAAAATTCTTAAATCCACAAATACATAAGTTTTACATTAATTTGTAATTATAAATTACAATTGTTTTTAATAAATAGTCTTCATAGGTTCCTTTGTTTCCTTTGAATATTGGTATTGACATAACGAAACTAAAGAAAAGAATTTAAGTAGATTTTTCATCCAGAGAGACCAGCTGCCTATTTAATAAGGCCCCCAGGGACACAATTTTGGGGTTGGAATAATAGTAGGGTATTGGCCTCAATTTTTGAGGCCCCCCAAAATATCTTCCGGTTTCCACAGATGCTTCCAGATTTAAGAGGACCTGATTCACACTAACCAAACAGAAATGGCTGATGTAAAATCCAGAGGCTGAATATCTTATATCATTAAAATAAAAGAGCTGGCAAACTTCACGAAATGTGCATGCTGAAGATCAGTACAAGACCTTCCAGTGACAAAGCCCTTGGGAAGAAAATTCTGATCAATGCATTGTGTGTTAAGTACACAATCATAGCAAGGAGAAGCCATTGAAGATATTAATGACCAGTGTCATCAAGTCATTTTTAATTCATTTGTCTTTTATGTATGAATACTTCTACTCAGCAGACTGAATACTGATTTAACTTATTCTGAAATATCTTCCTCTGACTTTGCTGTTGGTGCACTGACACATCCTTGCTGTACAGATGCTATTGTTGCAGGTGAAAATCAGGCTCTTTCACAAATTGCTAGGAAAGCAGTCCAAGCCACACATGGTAGATTGTGGTGTGGCAGAATGGTTTATTTGTGTGGAAGGCTGCCCCTGAGTTTCCAATTTCCCCCCATCTTCCTCCATCCTGCTATAGAAAAAGTCCAACTTTGTCTTAAGCCAGGCCAAAGCAAAGCTATTGTCCTTCATATTAAAGTTTAGCCCTTCGGAGCCCACGCTGTGTGCTATGGGCCAGGTACCTGCTGGACCCATATGGTCACATGCTCCTGGGCAAGAGGGGGCACAGGAATAAACCGAGTGAGTGCAGGTCACAAGTGAGAGATGGTGGGGTGAGGGAGCTGTTTTTTTCTCCTGGGAATATATTAGCTTGGGTTTTGGCCAGACCAGGTGCTTTTTCAAAATAACCAATGAACTTCCCAAGATTTGTGGGTTTTTTGATGGGTCTACCTCACAACCAATCTCTTCCTTCCCCAGGCTAGACTGATAGGCACCTTTGGTCAAAGATATTCTCCTGCACCATTTTGACTTGTATGCTCATATACAAACCTTCCCCTGCTTCCCCCAATAATCCAGCACCGGAGGGGGAAAGGGAGGGGTGTTAATTACATTGGAGAGCAATGCTATGATCCCTTGGTAGGCGAAGCTGTAGCTTCCTTTTGAAGCAAACAGGCTCATGCTCCCCAGCTGATTAAGCTCAAAGACTAATTATCTTTGCTACCCTTCTTACTAATAATTAGTTAACTGTGATAACCCTACCTCTTTTGCCAAAAGTCTTCTTGAGGACAGAGTCTTATTCACCTAATTTGCTTAATCTTATTATGCAATTTTAAAATTTAAAAATTAGTTAGTTTACTTGATTAAGCTCCCTTAACTACAACCTTCTGAGGAGGACAACCATGGTGTTTATTGTCCAAACTGGAACACATGTGATACTTAATTTTCCTAGGATTACAACTATAACTGTTTGGGTTTTTTTTTCCCCCTTACAACTTGACATGTAACCTGACTCTGCTTGTGGTTAATCTATACATTTTCAGATCACTAACCTCATCTGTGGAATTCAGATGCTTCCTCTTTTTGCTTCGAGATTGAATTTTTGTCATCCTTGTTTCACAACAACTATAGTGAAAAGAGCTTTTCTCTATGTTGCTTGAGACTCATTACACTATTACTCATTCGCTTTTCTTCTCACATCACCTTTCTGATTTCAAAAGATTGCTGTAGACATTAGGACGGTGATGTAAAATAATAAGTATTTGGTTACCTATTATCCTTAACGGCCTTGTGAAGGTGTCACATTCTCTGAATTCCACCTGAAAACTTCTTTGTTTTAGATTTTTATTTATTTATTTTTTAGAGAGAAGGGAAGGGAGGAAGAGAGGGAGAGAAACATCAATGTGTGGTTGCCTATCACGTACCACCCACTGCAGACCTAGTCCTCAACCCATTCATGTGTCCTGACTGGGAATCAAACCAGCGATCATTTGATTCACAGGCTGGCACTCAACCCACTGAGCCACACCAGCCAAGGCATGGAAACTTCTTTTAGAGAAACAAATGTTGGATACCCTCAACACATATACTTCAAGTCACCCCAAAATGTTCTTATTTCCCTTGGTAGAGACAATCCTATATGCTCGTGCTAGAGCTGACTGCCTCACTGATTGACTTCTAGCAAATGTAATCCCATGGCACTTGGAGGTCTAGCCCCTGCTATCTTCCATTAGACCCCTTTTTCAACTGTCCCAGATAAAGAGACTCTAGTGGAGGATTCTGACTCCATATAAGTCAGCAGAATGATGTGATTAAACAAGTCTTGCTCCTGCCTTACAGACTTTCTCTATTCTGAGAAGAAAAAAAACAAAAACAAAAACTTTTACCATGGTAAGCCACAGTTATTTGTTATAGCAGTTAATCTTTCCTGACTAATATGGGTGACATTGTAAAGAAATTCATAAAAACCCACAAAACAATTCATAAAAACCCATAAAAAGCCCTGTCTAAAAGTTATGGAATGCACTGGTGAAAAAATTCCGTGCTTATAAGAGCACATAAAGTCTCCCAATTCTCTCCAATCATACATTTATCAACATTTTAAATCATTATTAACTGCATTAGACAAATATACAATAATTAATTTTTTTTCTTTTGATCTTATTCATTAAATAATATGTATCTAGGCCTTACTAATTCAGGTCTTATCATCATACACCTGTCCAACCATTTTACACTCCCAACTTACCACTTTGTCATTAGTCCTTGTACTCTCTAATCCACATGCCCAGGGTTCCCTGATTAATCTTCATAAGATGGTCCCCTCATGCAGGGCCCCAATGGATTCTTCTTTGTACAACGTAAAGTCCAAACCTTTTACCCTTTAATTCAAACTTCTGTTATCTTCTCCAAACTCATAAAATATCCAAATGACCAACTCTAATACTTACTAATTGAACACCCATTTTATTAAACCCAATATTAATCACTGCACAGTAGTAATCTTCCTAACATGTAGCTTGCTCTTTCCACTCCAATGGTAAAGATAATAAGCTTTACAGGGATTGAATATTCCACCCAAAACTGCATCACTAGAAAGCACGAATGTTGAAGCTATAACATGGGCAATTTTTATTCTAAATTTTGCCTGAATTCTGCTAATACTGAATTCTGCCTTACATTATTCCTATTTATCTCAAAAATAAGGATGAGCAAAAACATACAAATTATCATGTAAAGTGAAGGCATCCAAACCTATCTTAATAACCAATGAGGAAAAAAATCACCATTATTTTAGGAACTTCAGAAATGTTTGTCAAACATTAAAAGCTTACTAACTGATAATTATACATATGTGGGGAATAAACCAAAGGAAATATAGAGCACATTTTAAAATGTTGAAACACTGGCAATAAAAGTGTTGTGTTTCTTTTTTTATTTCCTTTTTAAAAAACTCACCAAGAGCAGTTCAAATGGTGCTTGTCCTCTTCTTTTCACATAACTTAAAATGTGCAGTGAGCATCTTGTTTAGTCTTGGTGAACTGACACACCTCTCTAAGCATGGGGCAGTTTCCAACATGTTATCCTTTAAACTTTCAATGTCATAAAAGATTACAATTTCTTAAATGTGAAGTTTTTGTTTTTGCCAGCATCACTTCCTTGGAGACATTCTTTTATTCTTTCCATCACAACAAATTTTCTCATTTTTGTAGATAAGATCCGCCTTCCTTAATTTCCTCCTCTAGTTTTTGAATGGTGGCGTTGTCAGCTCATTCTTCTATAACTGCACTTGCCTTCCACTCAAATTTCATTTCCAGCATCATCACCTTTTGTTTCTCTGTTGCATTAGGATCTTTGCTGGCCAGCTTTCTCTTTTGACTATCCAGTTTCACAAAATAGTAAGTGGTTTTACCACTGAAAGACAGGGAGGCAACTCAAATACATGATTTCTGGTCTGTGCATGACCTGAAGAAGAGATGTGCATGGTCACTCACTGACAAAATGTGAAAATGTACATAATTGGTCACTGTTTATGCTGTACATTTGTTAATTACACAGCAATTTGTGGATTCAAGGCCTAGTAACAAAGTTTGTATTCTATATAATTATCTACTCTTACTATAAACACTGTAATTTGAACCAGATTGTTGGAAGCCTGGTGTTACTTAATGAAGTCATGGAGGTAACTCAAATTTATACATATTCATAAGTGATTCTTGAATAATTCCAGTATTTATTAACATTCTTTTTTCCTCTTATATATAACTTCAAATATTTTACTTGTTCTTGTCCCTTCCCTTTCTTGATTTTGACTTAAGAAATGAGACAGGGTTGAGTCCATCATCAGCACATTCCTATTTGTTGTTTACCTCCTTTTTCCTACTCTCTCAAACTACTCTTTTTATATCTTTTTAAGCTCCAGGCCAGAGTCCCAAAAATCTGTACCTCTAAGATAAGCAAGTCATACAGTTGAGTCATGTGTTCACGGAAGGGCTCATGCCACTGAGGGACTCCTGCTCTAGGCTCCAGAAGAAAATTGGCCATGCCAGAAAAGAAAACACAATCCTCCGAGATCTCTGGACTTTTTTCAAGAGGAAGCATAATTTTTCTTACATAAAAATAGTCTTTTATGGCAGTTCTTGAAACCATTAAAAACAGAATTATCATGTGATCCAGCAATTCTAGTTTGAGATTTATACTAAAAAAATTGAAAAATGAGACTCAGATAGTTACACACTAATGTTCATGGCAGTATTATTCAAAATAGCCAGAAAGGTGGAAGAACCCAAGTGTCCATTGATAGATGAATGGGTAAGCAAAATGTAGTCTACACATACCTCGAAATAGTATTCACCTTTAAAAAGAAAGGAAAGTCTGACACGTGCTACAATATGGATGAATCTTGAAAAAGTTAGGCTAAGTACAATAAGCCAGTCACAAAAAAAATTAATACTGGATGACTACATTAATGTGAATTACTCAGTGGAATTGATTGAAGCTGTAAATGGTGTTTGCCAGGCTCTGGAAAGGGGGGAATCAGAGTTATCATTTCATGGGTACAGAGTTTCAGTTTGCAAGTTTTGTAAATACTTAATGTCACTGAGTTATATACTTAAAATTATTTATATGTCATGTATATTGAAATGCTTAATTATTAAATATTAGAAATTTATTTATTTAAAAAAATATGTAGAAGAGCTGAATCCAAGTGTTTTAAGACCTAATACTGATAAAATATTATGGTAAGCTCCTCAAAAAAGGCCAAATAATTGAATACATTACTAACAGGAGGGAACTTCAAGGGTTTATCTTGAAGAGAAACAAACCCTTCCCTTAATATTTACACATCTAATGATCACATGTATTTCCCGCAGGTTACCTTCTGTTCCACATAGTTCAAACTTACTTTCCTTTTCCCCCACATGTCATGTCATATTCTGTACAAATTTTCACATGATGTTTGTTTCTTAAAAGCATTAAAATTCCTTAATTCTTTCTACCTGGGTTTACCCAGTAATGCCAGTCAGGAAAGTGATTGTAAGCCCAGAGATACATCAATCTAAACCCAAAGAAAGTGGATCCTTTTTAGCAGAATCTCCTTAGCAGACATGAAAAATGCTGATAACCACCTCGAGATGACTCATCATGAGGGAAAGTGGGGCAGAAGACAGGTCCTAGTGGAAAGAGATATTTATCTTAACCAGTTGGATTAAAAAAGGTCAATCGGAGTTAAAAACTAATTGAATTCTGAGGGAACAGTATACAACACAAGAAAAAAAGGGAGAGAAAAAAGATACAAAGGCAAAGGGTAAAATGTGATTTAATCAGAAGATATGAAGCTATATATTAAATAATTTCACTACAGTATTAAGATATAGATCTTGGTATAACATGGGAACAAAAATAGAAATTTTGCTGTTTTAGGATCTTTGGATTGGCAAAATTTATATTTGGAGGAGGAAAGAAATAAAGAGATAGTTCTGTGCACAGAGAAAAATGTGTCTAGCAGAGCATTTATAACAAAGCAGGATAGGAAAAAAACCAGAAAGCCAGAGTAATGAAGCAATGGTAATAGGGCAGGGAATATATGGACATAAATGAGTATTTGGCGAAGAAGAAATACCAGATTTAAGCACTAATGGAACAATATATAACAAGGAGGTATTCAGAAGGGGAAAAGATGAGTGGAATTAGGAAGACTTACTTGCCAACTCCACATGCCATCTATTAGTATGACAGTGTGTCATAAAGCAAAATTGTTCATAAACACTAATAAATTGACTTAAAAAATCAACCTGTGAAAATAGATCTACCTTTTGAGCCAGCAATTCCACTGCTAGGATTATATCCTAAGAACCCTGAAACACCAATCCAAAAGAACCTATGCACTCCTATATCCATAGCAGCACAATTTACAATAGCCAAGTGTTGGAAGCAACCTAGGTGCCCAACAGTAAATGAATGGATCAAAAAACTGTGGTACATTTACACAATGGAATTCTATGCAGCAGAAAGAAAGATGGAGTTCCTACCCTTCGCGACAGCATGGATGGAACTGGAGAGCATCGTGCTAAGCAAAATAAGCCAGGCAGTGAAAGACAAATACCATATGATCTCACTTTCACAGGAACCTAATCAACAAAACAAACAAGCAAGCAAAATATAACCAAAGACACTGAAATTGAGAACAGGCTGACAGTCACCAGAGGGGAGAGGGGAGGGGATTTCAGGGGAAAAGGGGAAGGGTTTACAGGAACAAGTATAAAGGACACATGGACAAAAACTAGGGAAGGGGGTGGAAATGGGAGGGAGGTGGGGAGGGTTGGGGTGGTGGGCTGGGATGGGAGTAAAAGACAGAAAACTGCACAAGAACAACAATTAAAATAAATAAATGAAAGAAAGAAAGGAAGGAAGAAAGGAATGAAGAAAGAATCAACCTGTGGCATCTGATGATGCACGGATAATTGAATGCTTGTCAATTTACAAATCAAGCAGAATTAGTTGAAGGCTTGAGAATTCAAGCTGCCAACATAGCATGTAGGTCTTATGAAGGAGAAATGCTATTCTAATTAATGTTTTAAATTAAAATGTCTTTATATTATTTATTTTTATTTATTTATTTATTTATTTATTTATTTATTTATTTTTGCCCAGAGATTTCTTTTTCCTTCAATAATCAGAAGATTTACAGTCAGGAGACCTTAGTTTTCACCAAAAGGTCGAGAGTTATTGCAGTTGTGCCCAGTGGCTCTGATGTGAAAGGTAAACTTCTAGAAAGCTTCCTGTGTTCAGAGAGAGGGTCCTCATTTAAAGTTGTAGGGGTCTGCCCCACAGAGGGGTGCACTGGGGTTAAGAGTGGGAGGAAAGGACAATGCGGGCAACAGGGTGGCCTGGGCAAGGGCAGGCTGGGGCCACCTCCCTACCAGAAGCAGTGTGCAGGGCAGCAGGCCAGGCCCTGTGGAGCAGACAGCAGAGCCACGACCACAGAGTGCCCTGGGGCCCCAGCTAGGGCGGCCAGCCGGCGCCTCACCTCCGCCGCAGCGCCTGCAGCTGGTGGGCCACCTTCTCCAGCTCTGCCTCAATGACCGACAGGCTCTCCAGCTCCTGGTCCTCTGGTCTGCGGTTGATGCTGCCTTTCTTCTCCTTCTTCTCTGGGTAGCTGTGCCCCTGGAGGAGCAGGTCTGCCTCCACGGTGTCCTCCTGGGGGGACGGCCTCCATCCTCGCAGCCCTGGGCCCCTGAAACCATAGCCCCGGGACTGGTAGGAGAGCTGCATGGAGCTGTCCGGGCCATCGTCCTCCATGTCCTCCCCTGCCAGCCACTTCTCAGTCATCAGCTCTCTGGCCAGCTGTTCCATCTTGTTCCATCGCTTGGCTTCCTCCCACTCCTTGGAGAACCGCTCCTCCTACTCCTGCTCCTGCTGCTGCTCCCTACTCTTCCCGCCCCGGAAGGGGCCTAGAGGAGCCCCTGCCATCTCCTCTTCCTCCTCCTGCAGGGACTGTTCCTGCTCCCCCTTCTGAGCTTCCTCAGCCCCAGTCTTCCCGCTTCCATCCACGGCCAGAGCCTCGGATCAACTCTCGCCCCTCAGGGCCTCCTTGTATCCAAGGCTCGGGTGGGGGTCAGATGCTGGGGTGGGGCCTTCTTCTTCAGAGACAACATTCTCTCCAGCCTCTGGGTCCTCCTCCTCCTCTTCTCTCTTTGCCTGCTTCCCTGGCTCTGCACCCAAGCCTTTTGCTCTGTCCACTAGACCCTGGGAGGGGCCCTCGTTGTTCCCCTCTGCCTGAGGGCCTGGATGTTTCTGGCTAGGGAGGCTGGCTTGGGGTGGGTGTTGACAGCCTCCTCCTCCGCTGGGTCATCCTCCTCAACAGTGGACCCTTGCCCAGGCTCTGGGGAGGCCTGGGGCCCCGGGTCCGTCTGTGTCTCCGCCATTCCTCTCCTCCTCGCTAGGGTCCTCCCTTTCCTCTCCAGCGTCCTTGGAGGACATCTCTTCCATCCCCTCCTTCAGCCCATCCTGGTCACTCTGCTGCTCAAGAACCTCCGAGAGTTCCTCCTCAAAGCTGCTATGTTTCTTCTGCTGCTGTGCCCTCTCCTTGCCACCTTGGAGAGCAAGGTCTTCGAGCTCTTTCAGCAAATTCTGATGTCGCAGGATTGAGAGGATCCGTTCATCACCTCAGAGTGTCTCGAAACACTCCTGGCTCACAGGCATGGGGCTGGGCTTGGACAGCATGTCGGAGATGACCTCAACGATGCACTTCATCACCTAGGAAGAGAGCATGGCAGGTCGGGGAGGGGGGTGGGGTTGGTTTGGGCATGGGACTCAGCCCTGGGAGCTCCAGGGCAAGTTTCTAATGAGGACATAGGGCACACGTGGCAGATACAAGGCCTGCGGTTTATATTATTTATTAACAAACATTTTATGTTATGTCCAATACACTAAAAATAAAGATCTTAGAAAAAAGGTAAAAGATTGATGCCCATGATACTAAGGTTTGGGGGTTCCTTAAATTATATACTATCTTGTGTTAGTAGAAAATTATATAAATGTTCATAAAATCATGGTAGAAAATGCAGAAGATAAAGCAACTTTGACCAAAAATGTTTGCTACAAATTTCATCATCATGGAATTGGAAATTAAGTGTTTTTTTTTTCTACTGTTTCTTGTGATATGGTTAATTTTGTCATGAATAGAACAATAGTTTGGGTTGTAGAGGTGAAGGTATCTTCAGAGATCTCAGGGGTACAATTTACCTTTGCTCTAGAAGGATTAAACATTTTTTTCCCCCGAATGAATGACACACAGGTGATATAGGCTAACAGGACACTAAAATACAAGCATCCCACTGTAGCCATAGAGATGACAGACAACCTCTACTTCTAGGGCTCTCCATTGCCCTTGTGCTTGATCTTGCCACACACTTTTTTTCTATCTCTAGATCCCTCAAGTTCCATCTCTTTTTTTTATTGTTGTTCAAGTACAATTGTCTCCATTGTCACCCCACCACTCCCCACCACCCCAGCCATCCCCACAAGTTCCATCTCTTGAAACTTCATGACAGGGAGACAGAGGAGATGATCCAGGCTTCCGTTTAGTCAAGAAGCAGATAATAATTGAAATAATCTTTACTAAGATATTATAAATGAGCAGTGATTGAATCTATTTAGATGAGAGTCAAAGTGCAGTTCACTCTCATGTAAAAAATTACAGCACATTTGGGAATATATCTAAAGTTACATATTTTCATGATTTTAGCATAATGATGTTGTATTGATGATTCACGTAGTACATATTATTGAGTGCCAGATGTCACGTGGTAAAGGTTGCAAAGATCCATTATTTTAGCATGCCTATGCCAAAGCATTATGATATCAATATTTTTGGATACTACTTAAAACTTCTTATTTAGTTCATACAAATTAAGGTTATTGCAAACTAAACTTGAACATCAAGCTTGGTAAACAGGTATTTTTCCATCCTTCCTTTTATTATAAAATTTTTACAGACACTAATTTAATAGAAAATTTGGAAAGATCACTCTTTTAGTTTTAGTTACTAAGTATTAAGATTAAAAACAAATGGACGTAAAACTCATTTGGCTACAATAAAGACAATATTTTTATCAATAATTGCCTGATAGATTAAACACCAGATTTGAAATGCAGAGTTTTAAGAACTGTAAGTAGAAAACTAGACCTTCATATTTCACTTTCCTCGGGAATTATTTGAGTATTGATTATATAATCACATATGAAAATATCTCAGAAAAGTCAGAACATTTAAGAATTTGCCAGCACACTTAAGCATTTATCACTTCACAATGCTTTTGTAACATAAAGTTTGATTGACTATTATTACCAGCAATTATCCCATGTGCTTCCGTATTCGTGTAGACTAGTATGTCAGGGAGTGCTTTAAATAGTTTTCCTGAAATTTAACATCAGAGGCTCTATGTATTGTTTTTTTAAACATTTTAAAGATTTTATTTACTTATTTTTAGATAGGAAGGGAGGAAGAGAAACATCAATGTGTGGTTGCCCCTCACATGCCCCCCACGAGGGACCTGGCCTACAACCCAGGCATGTGCCCTGACTGGGAATCCAACCAATGACCCTTTGGTTCACAGGCCAGCACTATGTATTGCTTTTTTCTTTTTAACTGACACGGTTATTGTTGATTTTACATTATTGACATCTGTTCTCAGGAAATACAGTCAAAAAAGAAATATTTCAAATTAGTAAATAAAATACAAATAAAGAAAACACTAGTAAAGAAAAGTAAAGTGACATAAAAGGTAACTTCTAAGATGGAAACTTGAAAAAAGTAAATAGTGTATAATGCATGAAGTTTTTCTTTCTCTTTTTCCTTTCCTTTTTGTTTCATTTTTTTCTTTTTCTTTTTTTTTTTTTTCATTTATTCTCTCTTTTCTAAGCATTGTTATCCGCTGAGTTAACTAATCGGGATGCATCTCTAGGGAACAGACACACAGAGAATTTTAGTGTGCAAGGAAAAAATATACTTGAATATAAATTTCCTTTACAGTGATATCTGTTCAAAAGGAATTTCCAGACATAATCAAGTATTACTTGTAATGATATACATACAACTTTTTGGTCAGATATGTCAGAGATGATTTTGCTTTTGCTACAAGTTTGCTGGCCAGCCATTACTAAAATGCAATTATCAATTTTTAGTACTAAATTTATTTAGTTCAAATGAAAAATTATTTCCCAATTCATTCCTCATTATGTTTTAGCTTATTATAAAGCATGAGATTTTATTTCTAGAAAAATTTTAATATGACTATCTTTATAGAACACTTCACTTTTAACCTATTGAAAGTATCAATTCAATAACATTCACTGAACATGTGATATGTACTCTCAACTGTATTTGGCATTGCGACTATAATGCTGCACAGAAATGATATATTTCCAGACTATGCAGAATTGGAAAGAGTCTAATGTGGGTAGAGCATACCGAGAATATTTAATAAAGAAAAAAATGAAATGGATATTGAAAATTAAAATGATTTCTACCAATAGAGAATGAGAATGCTGCTTGGAAGATAAAAGCCCCCCCCCCCAAAAAAAAAGAAAAGAAAAAGGCAGGAGTGGCATCGTCATGATGGTGAAATAGGATGTTCCTGACTTCAGTCCCCCTCGCAAGAGGAGCAACTATCAGCCATCCACAAACAAGGCACCATCGGAACCAGGCTGAAGTGCCCCTGGACCATGGAAACACAGAAGGACATACAAGGGCAAGAGTAGGAGCTACCCTAACCGCATTGTCCTTCCCACAATCTGGCACCACAACCAGAGGGGGCCCTACTGGTTTCTTCAGCAGGAAACAGAGCCCCAGGCAGACACCCAGCTTTCCCACACTTCAGGGTACTTCCTAGGTGGCACGCTGGGGTCTCCCTCACAGGGTTCACCGGGGAAATCTACTGTGCTTGGTCACTGAGGAACAGACAGATACAAAGAAGAGTATGGGGATTCCAGCAACCAGCACGCAGATCTTGGCAGACCCATTCCTCCTTGAAGCTATAGCCAAGCAGAAATCCCAGACACTGCCTCTTCCTATTTGCAGAACGATGCCTGTGACCCTGTCTGCCGGAGAGCTTAGTGGGCAGTTCTGCCTGGTTCAGCTCACGGGCCAGCAAGCCATCCAGGCACTGAAGCCTGTACTATGGCATTGCCCAGAGAGGAAATCAAGTTTAAAACCTCATCTATGCTAATTATAGCCTCCAGTCCTGCTAAGTCAGGAAGCCTAAACAGAGAAATCCTGCAGCCATGGAGTTCATCCTACTACAGGGAACCAAGCCGACTGTCCTGCCCAATGGTGACATATACACTTCAAAGCCACATAACAAGGGAGGCCTAACAGTGACTCTGGACAGCCTTGGAAACTGCCTACCACACCACCCAGGCACAGAGTCCAGCCTATGGCCATACTTCCAACACAGCCTGCAGCCTTGCTCAGGTAGGGAGCCCAGCCTGTGACTCAGCCAGGCTGTGTCAAGCAGAGCCTACAGCCCCACCTGATAGAGCTGCTGGGACAGTGACCTTGACCAAACACAGAGCCAGTCTATAGCCCCATCCATTGCTGGACACAGCTGGAGGCTCCTGCCAATCAAAGAGCCCAGCTATGACCTTGTCCACAGGGAAAAGGAATCAGCTCTCTACCTCATCATGAAGCCCAGCCTGCAGCCTACTCAACACTGGAGGAAGATTTCTAAGATTTGCATTTGCCCTTGACAAATAATCTTATGGAGGCTGTGCACCAGATTTTGGGCAAGGAACATGCTAAAGCGGCCTACATTTTTAAAAATCCTCTTTTCTCTTTCTTTCTCTCTTTTTTCAGTTTTCTTTACCCCTCTAATCTCACACTGTGTTTTGGATATCTCCTGGGGTGTTTTTATTCCAAAGACATGATGAAAATTATGTCTTGAAAGAACAGAAAAAGTGCAAGTTTTCTCCTAGGAATTTTGGGATATTTCTTCATTATCAAAAGTCTAGGATAGTTACTACTTAATTTGTTTCTTTGTATTAGGGGTCAGAGGGCATGGTGCACTTCATCCATTTCACTGTCAATCACCAAAAACATCCCCCCTTCTTTCTTCTCTCTTTGCCAGGCATTCCACCTCTTAACCTTCTGGTGGAGCTTCACTACAAGGTCTCAGATCTTTACCTGAGGTGGCTTGCTCCCTCCCAGCTTTGCCAGACAGCACACTAAGGTCTCCACTTCATGATCCTGCTCCCCCACTTTGTCTGCCAGCCCCGAAGCCAGCAGACTAACAGACAGCCACACATCCTTCTCTAACCTCAGCTCATCTTCTAACTTTCTAATGTGGCTTCAGCCCCTAGCTGAGCACGATGACTGCTGCACTTGCCTACAAGAGATGCCAAACCACGATTCAGCCATGTGTTTCCCTTGCAGCAGAGCACTTTGCTCAGTTCCTCAAACAAGCACATTAAACCAGAGGCATTATTGGGTATTTGGGGATCACCTCTGTACTCATGGATGGTCCACAAGCATCTGACATACCAGAGAGCTCCATGGCCAGCTCGGAATATGATCCGCAGATGCCTCTCTCCCAACCCGTTTCCTTGGTCTCTTGGCTGGCTGGAGAATTTTCAGTTTGTAAGCTGGATCCTTACAGGGAGAGTGAAGAGAGATCCAAGAGAGGCGGGCCTCTCCAGATGGGTAGGTGGCAGGTTTAAAAAGCAAGGGAACTTACATACAAGCTTGTCTAGGCTCCCTAAGACAAGTATATCCCCACACCCACTCCCCCCAGAAGCTTAAAGGTTTAAATAGAGGCCTCACCCGTTTTCAATCAGATATTGAGTCCAGATGGTTTTGAGGATACGTTGCTGTCTCAAGGCTGAGTCTGTCCTTAAAAACGGCTCTAAGGGAAAGGCGGGCAGAAGGTATATTCCAGGAACCCAGAGGCAGTAAAGAGCCTTGAATGGTCTGGATCCAGCTTGCTGGTGAACAGGAAACGGAAATGCATCCTCCTGCTTACCTCCTCCAGCAACATATGTACCTCAAAGATTAGAAAATAATGACATTTTTCACCCTAGCTGGTGTGTCTCAGTGGATTGAGGGTGGGCCTGTGAACCAAGGGGTTGCAGGTTCCATTCCCAGTCAAAGCACAAGCCTGGGTTGCAGTCCAGTTCCCCATTAGGGGGTGCTCAAGAGGCAACCATGCATTGATGTTTCCCTTTCTCCCTCCCTTTCCCTCTCTCTAAAAATAAATAAAATCTTAATAAAAATATAATGATTTGTGAAGTTCATTTTAATTTAATGCACAGGGTAAATTATAGATTTCAATTAGCTCTTTCGTGTAACAAAAACACGGAGATCAAATTTGGTCATGGTTATACGCTAAAAACATTGAGCTAAGGTGGGTAAGACTAGCCTGTGGAATGTAGCCAAACTCATTAATCAGACTATAAGAGACGTGGCCTCAAATGACAGTATCTGCTAAGAAAACTACACAAATGCATGATGACAACATGAAAGGGGTGAAAAGCCAGGAAAAGCACTTCACATAGTAAAATAAAGAGCGGTTTCAAAGATAATCCAATGCTTACCAAGACAAAAAAAAAGCTGCATTTTACACGTGATACTTAAAAAAAGTCTATTTCCAATAGTAACAAAGAAAGGAAATATGAAGATGATCAAATCCAGTATTTTCATGTTATTGAAAAGAAGACATTATTATTCAATCAATGCACAGTTGTCAAAATCTACATGTCAGAAACTATAATTACATTATTGATTAAAATCTAAGAAAACACTCTCTGAAATCACATAACAATAATATTTTCAACTGCTTATTCAGTATACGATTATGCAGAGGTATAAACCATCTTACTAAACATACATAGAATTATCAGTTTGAGAAATGATTCAGGAATTTCCATTGCAAAGTTGCCAGGATTCAATGTAAAAAGCAGTTGAAAAACTCACCTGAAAGTAATGTCAGAGGAAATGAAGAATAAAAATGCAAGAATTGTGTATATCCATAAAATAGATTTGATAGAAACTTTGAAGAAGTACTTTGAGGAGTGATAAGAAAAATTTGGAAAAATAAATACCACTGGATCTAGAGAAATTAGAAAAATAATCTGCCTGGGTTATAGAGAAGAATAGTATGAAATCCAAGGGACATGTAGCATGGGAAAGTGGATCTTCATTAAAATCAATATATTTGTGTGTGACAAACTGCCTATAAAAAGGAAAAATCCATTTTTCCACCCTTCCATTTACCTGTTCATCATTTGTGAGTAAAAAAGTTGGTCAGCAACGTCTGCCTTAACAGTAACAAAGGGTGTGCCTTGCTCCTCAGACAACAAAGTGCTATAGAAACAAATTACCACATACATCATATTTTTTAAATAAATAAAGTGGCCGTTGGACATGCAGTGGTACAACTATGTATAAAGTAAAAGAAATATGAGAAAGCTAAATAATTTAAAGACAAAATAATTAACCTGTTATGTGATGAATTGTGTCCCCCCAAATTCATATTAAAGTCTTAACCCTCATTGATCTGGAATGTAACTATTTGCAGATAGGACATTTACAGATAGTGGAGTTAATAGGAGGTCATTAAGGTGGGCTATAGTCCAACAAGACTTATATCCTCATAAGAAGAGATTAGGACACAGGTTATAGAGGGAAGACCATGTGAAGACACCGGAAGGAAAGAGCCATCTAAAATCCGAGGAGGGAGGCCTCAGAATGAACTGGATTGACACTTTGTCTAAGACTTCCAGTTTCCACCAAATTCCTGTTGCTTAACCCATTTAGTCTGTGGTGTTGTGTTATGACAACCCTAGCAAACTACTGCAATATGGTACTTTGTCATGATAGCCCCAGCAAATGAATACAATATCTATCATCTATAATTTCTGAAGAGACTTTTCTACTACAAAAGAGCACACTATGGTCAGATTAACTAATAAAACTCCCCTAAATACATACATTATAGTCAGAGATGGAGTAGATTACAAGTTCTGACTATATAAAACCAAGTAAGAATGAATGAGTAAAACAGAAATAGATTGTTTTCATGATAGTCTATTATATGCTTTTGTAAGTAAATAATTTTACTTTACGATTTACTAATACATGATGAATTATTTAGTAAATGTTAAAATTTCTAGATGACAAAGTACGGTCAAAATTTTGCATAATTAGAGTCAAATTAATTCCTATGCAAATAAACTTTATATGATAATGTTAGTCTTAATATTTATTGGTGACTGTAATAGTTATTTCTGATCAATAAGTCAAACATTAAAAATCAATAATTGAATTAAATCATATTAAAGGGTCCAAGCTATCATTTTAAAAACAAAACCAAAATATATTTTTTAATTTAGCAGTTTCTTCTTTTTTCTTTTTCTTTTCTTTTCTTTTTTTTTTTTTTTTTGTTGTTGTTATTAAAACAAAGCTGGGTGTTTGGCACACTAGTTTGAAAGAAAAATGAAGGAGGTTAAAATTCCTCCACCATGTACTCACACTTTGAAATCATATCCTGATATGTTTTCAGATGTATATGAATTTGAAATTTTCATACTTCAAATCTGAAATTTCAAATTGAGAAAAATTATAGCTTAGGCACTTAAAACTCAGCAAATGTCAATACAAATGTATTTAAGTTTCCTGAGACTAAATCAAATAAATATGCATTTGTTAAGTAAAAAAAATATTATAGGGATACTCCAGAATTGAAATCAAAAAAATAAATTTTAAGGATGCATATGCAAATGCCTTTGCACAGTTTTGGTTAAAGTATGTACTAGAAGCCAGAGTTTAAAGAACTTTATAAAACTGTGTCACTTGCCTGCCTTGTACTATGAGCAGAATTATTTAAACACTTAGTGCCCCATTTCTCAATCAGTGCAACCTTTTTTGCCATATGACACAGGGGTCATGATATTATACTATCATAAAAGCTCATATTCATTCTATATTTGACTTGAGCTCTTTCATAACTTTTTTCACCTTCTGTCATTGTCTCCAGCAAGGAGATGGAAGCTAAATGACTTATTCAGGGGCACTGGGCCAGCCCACATTATGCTATTGATTTAGATTAATAGTTTTTATTTTCCCAGTTGGATTGACCCCGTAAGCCTTGTCAACACTAATTCTATTTCCGTAAAATAGGGATAACACCACTTAACACCTAGGTCAATTGAGTACCTCTGTGATTATTCTCTTATACATGTAAAGTACTTTGAGTGCAGAAAGTAAAGTGCCGTCTCAAATTGCAAGGTGTTTAGAAGAGAAATGGCTCGAGAAATGTTATAATTCTGTTTGATGTTTTAGAGGAGCAAACATGGCAGAGAATTAGATTTAATATTTTTAGTTCCAGATGGTGACTTTTTCTTGGAGGGTGGGGATTTTCTTTTTACTAGAGTAACTAAAAATAAATTTTCAAA
This sequence comes from Anoura caudifer, assembly GCA_004027475.1. NCBI lineage: Eukaryota > Metazoa > Chordata > Mammalia > Chiroptera > Phyllostomidae > Anoura > Anoura caudifer. Next base: position 937 of record PVKU01009594.1, on the reverse strand, counting down.
TATTATTATTTTAAATTTTAAGTATATTTTGTTGATTATGCTATTACAGTTGTTCCATTTTTTCTCCCCTCTATCCCACTCAGCCCTGCACCCCACCTCTCTCAAGCATTTCCACCACTTAGTTCATGTCCATGGGTTGTATATATAAGTTCTCTGGCTTCTTCATATCCCATACTATTCTTAACCTCCCCCTGTCTGCTTTGTGCCTACCAATTATGCTTCTTATTCCCTGTGCCTTTTCCCACATTCCTCATGTCCACCTCCCCACTGATTAACCTCCATGTGATCTCCATTTCTACGATTCTGTACCTGTTTCAGTTGTTTGCTTAGTTTGTATTTTGCTTTTGTTTTTTTGTTCCAGTTTTTGATAATTGTGCATTTGTTGTCATTTTGCTGTTCATAGTTTTGATCTTCTCTTTCTTAGATCAGTCCCTTTAACATTTCAGGTAATAATACTTTGGTAATGATGAACTCCTTTAACTTTACCTTGTCTGAGAACATTTTATCTGTCCTCCCATTCTAAATGATAGCTTTGATGGACACAGAAATCTAGGTTGCTTATCCTTGCTTTTCATGACTTGGAATACTTCTTTCCAGTCCCTTCTTGCCTGTAAGGTTTCTTTTGAGAAATCAGCTGATAGTCTTATGGGAATTCCTTTGTAGGTAACCGTCTTCTTTTTTCTTGCTGCTTTTAAGATTCTCTCCTTGTCTTTAATCTTGGGTAATGTAATTATGATGTGCCTTGGTGTGTTCCTCCTTAGGTCCAACTTCATTGGGACTCTCTCAGCTTCCTGGACTTGCCTATCTAGTTCCTTTGCCAGATTGTGGAAGATTTCCTTCATTATTTTTTCAGATAATTTTATAATTTCTTGCTCTTCCTCTTCTTCTTTTGGCAACCCAGTGATTTGGATGTTGAAATGTTTAAAGCTGTCCCAAA
>PVKU01009593.1:0-60263 GCA_004027475.1 Anoura caudifer | reverse complement strand
CTTTATAGTCAAGTCCAATTTGCCCAGATGGAGAAAGCGAAATTCAGAAAAATGGGTGACTGGTCCCGGTCACACACCTGATTGCTGTCAGTCGATCTGTGGAAACAGGATGAGAGCAGCCCTGTTCGGGCTGTCTCCGGCACTTTAAGCCATGTTGTGACAAGAAAAGCTGGGATGCCAAAAATTTGTAAACCACAAGTCCCATCCCCTCAGCACACTCATTCCCTGGGGTCCCCCCGCCATTCTTCTAAGTGGATGGTCTTACCATGTTGTCACAAATGGTAAGGTTTCTTTTTTCGTGGCTGACTTATATTCCATTGTATATATGTACACATCTTCTTTATCCAATTGAAATGATATCCATTTTCGAAATTAAAATACATCAATTTTCTATTAAAAATAATTTCAGCATACTTATATATTTATCCAATATGATATCATAGCGATTTAATAATAAATCTTATTGTATAGTTACTGAGTTTTTTATTTTAAAACCTTTAAGACTGCAACATTACAATGGTGGATAAATATTTGATGCCTGACGACTATCCTCTGGTTCCTCAGAGTACACCATTTCCTGAAAATGCTTGGAGAGGGGCAAATGTTCGGACCAGACCACTCTCTATGTGGTTACTCAGGGCTCCAGGTCAACAGTCTCAACATAGTGAATACACTTATCTTTGAGAATACCTGAAAATTTTGTCTGCCTTATTCCAACTACCATCATTAAAATTTCAGACTTTAGGATAACAATAGGAGAACACGTTCACAAGCTTGCTCAGATATTTTTTTCAGGCACAACTTCAGTCCGAGGATTCCCTCACAGAGTAAGCAAATTTTGATTCTGACACACATAGAAACATTAGTTTGTTAAAAATTCACACACTAGTGGCCTAAAGAGTCACTTCAGTTTCAAAATATAAGTAAATTTTCCACACAAATAACACTGAAAAAATTGTAATTGATTGGCTTTCATGTCTAGAGATCTTTTAAACATAGGTTTTTATTTTTATATAAAATTTTAATACTTCTGAATTGATTCTGAATCACCTTTAATATTTATTTTCTTAAATTCGCTACTTTAAATTTAGTCGGATTTTGAGAGACCTGAATTACTAAGTAGGAGGCTTCTGTCTCACTCTGTCTGAGAGGTAAACAGTTCCTGTACTGTATGCAAATCTGTCCACCTTGAGAATAGCCAAAGGGAAAAACATCTCAGGTTTGACAAAGTTTCTAAATCTATCCAAAACATCATAATAACATGATTTCATAAGATTATTGAATTTAAAATTTATAAATAAATTAGCACAGGCTTTCTAAGTTTATAATATTTTAAGAAGGTAAGACTATGACTAAAGATGCCATGTTTTAAGTTAAAATTTCCATTTTAAAAACACACAAAGGAACTAGAGCGTTCTGATATAATAATTATTTGCCTTGCACATAAATGGGCCTTTAAATTCTAGAATCCTGGGGTGAGGCATGGGTGAAATGGGTGAAGAAGTAGTAACTTTCAGTTTTAAAATAAGTAAACCCTAGGGATGCAACAGCATGGTGAGAATAGCTAATAATACTGCATTGTATATTTGAAAGTTGCCAAGATAATAAATCTTAAAAGTTCTCATCACAGGAAATAATATTCTGTAACTATGTATGGTGATGGATGGATGTTAAGTAGATATTGTAGTGATTATTTTGCAATATATAGCCTTAGAAATGATTAAAGAAGACAATTTAAGTGATACAGTTTAACACATCATGAAGTCAACAGTGTCCTTTCCGAGAACTATTAAAATAAAATGAAGTAGAAGGCAGGAGGCTTTCATGGGATAAAGAATAAAGAACAAAGAAAAGAAAACTAAAATATATCTGATTGGCTGGAGACACACAGTCAACCTTCCTTGGCTGAGGAGGCATAGCGTGGCTTGGCATTTGGCCATTGGTTGACTAGATATGCTGTTTCTGGTCAAGAGCAGCATGTACAGGGACATGAACGTTTATCTAAGTCTGGGTTTGCTGATGTGGCACCCCAGACCGGAATGACTCTATTTTGGACCTAAAAGGTTATGTTAACAATATATATACTGAATCATTCTATTGCACACCTGAAACTGAGATAATGTGTATGTCGACTATACCTCAATGGAAAAAAATTCTAGAATTCTGGATGCAGTGCTCGGATGTACATGCTCCTCTCTTTCCCTCCCCACTCCATACTGCCCCTCTTGTCTCCCACAGAAAATAATTAATAATTAACAGGTTCAATGTCTATCCAGATTTACAATTTGTTAAAAAGTGAGTTAATCAGAATTATTCTCACGATGGCCATATTCAATCTGGAGAAGAACAACAGCAAATCTTTCAACAAAACAAATATGGGAAATTAGGAAGTAAAGTCCTGAAAAGTTAGATTATTTAGTTTTGTGAAGCCATTTCTAAATTTTTGTCATTCTGTATACTCTCTGTGTTCTGTGAGGAATAGTAGCTAAAGCGAAGCAGAGAATGTCATGGTGATTAGGACACTTGAGACTAAAAAGGTGACAAAATCTTGATGCCAAAAGATCAGCAAAAGTCAAGTGGCAATTGAGTCGCAGAGCAAAGTGAAACCTTAAGAGCAAAGGCCCCAAGGGCAGCGGGGACAGATCTGCTGTTAGGACTCCCAAGGCTGGCTGGAATGAAGAGCGTTTGAGTGACAGTGGCTTCTGCATATAAGTCCTTTCTTATCAGATAATAACATGGAGTGAACAGCCCAAGTGTTCTCATAGAGGGAATCTGTGTTCGAGTTGATACCTTCAGCCTCTCTGAAGTGAAGAGTGTCCAGGAAATTAAAAGAGAAGTCCTGAAGTGGGACAGTTGGTAGAAAGAATAGTATCAAGGATTTTCAACTTCTGGTGGCTCAGATGAATAGAACTGGCTCTCTTTTTTTCTATTTTAAGTAGGTCATTTTGTTTGATATAAACTCATTGCTATATATATTTCCCACTAACTACAAAAAGAAAAATTCTCTAAACATCCAAATTGACCCCAAGGTTACATAGACCTCAGGAAAGAAAAAGTGCTCTTTTCTTATCTGTTATTGAGTTGGGTGCGCTGTTTTCCCATCTTATTTTCTTCAGGGTAAAGAAAGCATAACAGCAAGTTGTATGTATGAAATCTGATTTTCCAGTGTCTAGGCAACTCTGTGGGAGAAGAGACATGGACGTTTTTAGGCCTATACGGTAGCACTTTTTAAAAGCCTCTCTAATGATTTTAAAAGTTAGTATATCAACTGCAAATACCAAAAACACTAAATGAATTTAAGAAGTCACAAAAGTATCTTGGTACTTGTGATCTTGGGCTAGAATAATTCAATCTACCCAATAAATGAAATATTTTGAGCCCAAAGCTCCAGGAGAGTAAGCACCTGATATTTTATGAAGAATTTCCAATAAGCATTTGTAAGTGTTCAGAAATAGTACTTCATAACAGTAGTTGTTCAAACATTCTAAATGACCACCATAATTGAAGTAATGGGACTCTATCACCAAACTCGTGTGTATCCACCATAAAATGCAGATTCACAAACTTCTTGTGCTAAAAGTGAATGTTGCATCCACTGACTTTTTTAAAACAAGGATAACAGTAAAAATGTTTTCCTATGCTTACTGTGGCATGAAAGAACACAGAGAAATAACACATTTTCAGAAGCACTTCCATCACATTTTCAACTTCTAATAGAGGTATCTGCCCACAAAGATGACATTTGTCTTTGTTACTTCACTTTAAATTGTTTGCCATCACAATGTCATTCAGAAGTGCATTTACGCCCAGACAGATGCAAGGCATAGTTTTTCATAGTATTTTCGAGAACCAGTCATCTGTCTATCCACCAAAACCCATTCAGTCTTATTCACACTATAACAGGAATTCTCTTTTCAGAGCAGCTGATAATCGTAGTTACTTTCAGAGTAGCGGGATCATTTCCTGATGGACTGCCACTCACAGATTTACCAAGCAGCAGAAAGGCTATTAGTGCCATTTTTGCCCATTTGATGGATCCTCTTGATTGTCAGTACCTAAGAGAAAAGTGGGGCAGGTTTTTCATTAAAAATGTAGCATTGGCAAAGCCATCCAGCTGAGTACATTGCCCTTTTAAAAATTTCAGACCACTTTAAGAACCCAAGAAAAAATTATGAATAGTTTCCCCAGAAATAAATACACATAGGATATAATCATGGGCATGTGCGTGTGGTTTCAGGAGTTCACACGTTCCTGAAGCTCACTCATGGACCCCGTGTTAAAAGTCTTGCCCATGGCTTTTGAAATGAGTTCTGTTACCCGGCAAGATTATTGCTCATCAGTTGTGTGCTATCCATATCCGCACAGGGTCTCAAGAAGGTGATAGTGGACAGAAACTATTTTATTCTATTAACTGTTGCTCAAAATAGCTAGAGTTTCATTCCCAAACAATCAGTCCCAAAACTATACTTCATTCCCCCCGCTTAATTATCATCAAGGACAAAGCTCGAGATAGCCTTCTCCTTCCTCCACATACAATGCTAACTTCATTTTTAGAAACTTATTTCCCCTTCCAAGAAGACCGTTGATATCTACTTTAACCATACTTTATCCCTGAGTTTACCCCCAGGGACTCACTCTTTAAACCTCTGTGGATTGCTCTCCTCAACTTTCTCTTTTGTAGAAAATTTTCCCATACTCAACAATTTACTGCAGGTTTTCTACATGGATTGGCTTTCTCGCCATCTGCCTCACATTATTCCATTTTCCTGGTACATCTAGAAAGCATCAGAGAATCATGGCCAGGTAATCTGTCAATACCCTTTTAAGTAGCAAGCTGATATTTAGGCCTTGACACTGAGAATAAGAATTCTCTTGGCCAATCTATTTAGAGTAGTCCCTCTTTATCCAAGATTTAGCTTTCCATGGTTTCAGTTTCAACTGTTTTCCTAAAATACTAAATGAAAAATTCCAGAAATAAACAATTCTCAAGTTTGAAATTGCACATTCTGTGTATCGTGATGAAATCTCGAGTCCTGCCCATGAGGTGTCATCCCTTTGTCAGCACCTCCTCGCTGTGGACGGTCACCACTCGTTAGTCACCAGTGGCTGCCTCCCTATCAGATCAACTGTTGTGGTCTCACAGTGCTTGTGTTCGGGTCACCCTTATGACAGCCTAATACTGTGTCACAATTCCTATGTCATTCACCTCACTTCATCTCATAATGCGGGCCTTGTATTATCTCATGTCATCACAAGAAGAAGGTGAATACAATAAGATATTTTGAGAGAAAAAGAGAGAGAGAGAGAAACCACATCCACTTAACTTTTACTACAAGATATTGTTCTTCTTAGACTCCCCTTTTAAATTTATATTGTATTGTATTTAATTAGCACTTTGCATTGTATGATTGACTGATCTTAAGAGATCATATTCTTTTTAACCAGTATCATTTTTATTCTAGACACAAAGGTCCGCTCTTACTAGGTCAAAGGCCATGGAAACCTGATCTCTAAGAATTTATAACATTTACCAAACTCTCTGTGTATACAAGGTAGTTAAAACACATCTAATTTACTATGTGCAGTATCTGTGGGGTGTCAATTAACCAACCAAGAAAAGAATAAATCATTTATTTATTTACTCATTGAAAAAGTATTTATATAGTTTGAAACTGTTGTCAGTCTAAAAGTATAGAAGGGGGCGGGGGACAGATAATGCCCCTCCTTCATTCATTATATTGATTGCACTCTTGTAGAGGGATGACAAAAAATAAATAGAGGATTGAACAAGGAAATTTTAGATCATGAAAAATAATACTTAAAAAATAAAGCCAGGTGACATGATATTGAGTGGGATCAAGGGTGCCCTTAGGTTTGGAGGAGTGACATTTGAATGGAACCTGATTTAAGCAGCCAGTCATGCAAAAATCAGGGAGCAGGGCTTTCCAGGCAGGATGAACGGCAACGGCCCTAGTCTAAGGTAAGAATGAACCAGGCAGTTTATCATCTAGAAACAGAAGGGTGGTCTGTGTGATTGGAACAGAGCGAGCAAATGTAGAATGTCATGCGATGAATTGGAGAGAAACAGCTCGTGGTTTTCAGCTTTATAGCAAGAGTAAGAGATTTTGGATTTTCAGTACAAGGAAAACCAATGGAAGGTTAAAGCAGAGGGTGACATAATTCTACTTACATTGCTAGAAAATTACTCTAGTTGTTATATGCAAATAGATTATAATGGGTTGAGAATAGATGCAAAAAGTGAAAGAAAACTGAAAATAAGTATGCTGTACTAAGGAGAAAACTACTATTCCTTACCCAATTTTTGAAAAGTGTTTTTTTGTGGGGGACATCCTAACAATTCAAATCTTTATAACAAGAATCATTGCCAAGTCATAATACTAAAAAGATAAAAACTCAAGTTGGCACCACTGTCTAATGAAATGTGTTTGAATATCAAATCTGTATGGGAGCCCCTTTGTGCATGACCTTCTCCCCTAAGTGTTCTTTGTAGTTCTTGGGTCGTTTAACTCTCAGAGGCAGACAATTACCTAAAGTTAATGGCTACTTCCAAGGTCTTATTGTTTGATTCATTTGAAATAAAACATACATATGATATTTTAGTTAGGTTTTGACAACAGCATCGAAACTTTAAATAACAGTAAATTGCTTACAAGATTATATAATTGATACAGACTTTTTAGGAGTTACCTCATATTTATGCAGGACAGTAACCTGTGGGTGAAATGGCTTCTAGTGATATTTTATGCTTCTATTATATGAATTACATTTTAAATGGAAGAAATGGCAAGTATGGCTAGAAGAAAGAAAGAAAAAAAGAAAGAAAGAAAGAAAGAAAGAAAGAAAGAAAGAAAGAAAGAAAGAGTGGCTTTGATAAAAACTTGTTTTTCATTCACCACCTCTGAATATCTGAATCTTCCAGATCCACAGTTCCAGATCTCGCTGTGGAATGTTCAGTGTATTTGTTTTTTGCTCCTCTCTTCTTCCACTTTCAGCAGAACAGTCCTCACCTTTGTAATAATAATCTACTGCCCCATTCACTCCCATTCCATGTTCGTGGATTTTTCTCACTGCTGGGAACAAAGCTGTTAATCTAGAATTTTGATGGCTATTAATATTTAAGATAGTTCTCTGTTCTGATATCAGGAGAATTCAGAAACCCAAATGATGATACAAAGGTATAAATGCCATTCTCTTGGGAGAAACTGCAGGCATCACCCTAGCTGGACAGTGATGCAGGCAGGCCTCACAGCCCTGTACAGATCCCACCACTAAAGCCTGCTCACATCCCACAGAGACAGTTACCTGTCTCAATCGCCATTACCATCACTGTCATGGCCACACATGGATGATGCTCAATATTTTAATTTGGACCAGCTAGAGAAGAATTAGCCATGTAACAAATACTTCCAAGTTTTTCTTCCCTTAAGTTCAATCTTCCCTAAAAGTGTTACCTTTATAACTTTAATGACTTCTTCCTATTATCCATCTTTTGCCACTGATCCTCTGTCTGAAGTCTCAACTGTTATATGCCAAACTGCAAAAGGTACACATTTTTAAGCTAATTTACTAGCTACTTTCATCATTTAGATATGATAGGTCCAAATAAAGAATTCAATTTCTCTCTCTGATGACATGTAAGATAAGCCAAAATATGGTGAAACGATGGCTTTGTCAATGCTTAATGAATACTGTATAAAAGGAATACCCTGGTTTGTTTGTTTCTCTCAGAAATTAATGGGCATACTCTCCATATTGATAGTAATCCACTATGCATTAAGACCTAGAATTGCGGATTAAGACTTTCAGGTCTCTGTACTTATTTTCCAACGTGCTCCATTTGGTAATGTATTTTTTTCTAGGAATTCAGCAATTACCAGTCATCCCTGCATTTCACAAGCTGCCTGAAAATAAGTTATTTGCTGCCATGCTGATCTATTAAGTAATGTATAGACAGAGCCACAAACTGGTGTTCCAATGAGTCACAAAAAGCTTGAGAAAATCCAACAAAAGGTGGTGAGAAAAGGAAAATTTATTTAGTTCAAGTGGAACTGACTCAGACAAATATACTAATTTACTGACCCTACCAGGACCTTATTTTCTTGAGAACAAACTTCCCCTGCCATTTTGTCTATGCTCACTTTTGACTTTTAAGTCCCATTTGTGACTATAGATTGTCATAGGATTGGTGTGGATTTGGTTACAGAAAGGAGCATCCAGGCAGGAAAGCCATGCCTGACTCAACAGGGGCTGTTCTCACGGTCAAGCAAAACTGAGTTCCTCCTAGGTGGGGGGAAATGTCGCCTGTTTCCCTCAGAGCCACTGAGAAGAGTAACAAGCTCATGGCAGAACGGGTCCTAATCATGACGTCAAAGTACTTGTCTGGGCTAGTTTGTGAAACAAAAATAGGGGTTAATGTGAGGCAGGTTGTGTTTGTCTTATAGGCTACTTGAGAAAGGTTTTCTTCCAGCCACATGGAGGTGACTGACTACATTGGTAAGGTGAGAATTACATTTTGGTCTGAAGAAGATCCTTCCTGTTATCTCCGAAGCAGCACCTGCTTTGATCACTGACAGTGTCTTAGGGCAGGTTAACAGGAGGTAACCTGAGGCTACAGACAGAAAATATAACCAACACTTGCCTCAGAAGCTTTCATGGGAAGACCCTAGGCATCTCTGAGTCACCAAGACTAAATTCCAAGATGGCTGTGGAGGCCTATCTGAAGTCCTATTGGTTGAAACATGCCTCTTCAAAACTACAGGCCACTCCTCTCCTTCCTCTTTCCTGCGGGGAGGGTTTGGCATCGAGGCCACTGGGGGAAGAGGGAAGAAGTGCAAGCAGAAGTGGTAAGCTGAGGTGTCAGCAGTGTGGGCAAGAGATTGGGATCATAGAGGAGGATGACCACACAAGTCAATATATTGGGGTTAGTGGAAACCAGGTTGCTCACTGTTGGACAAGGAACTTACAGATGCAGAAAGTTGGAAGGCCATCAAGAACTCAGGTGTTAAATTGGGATATGGGTTATTGGTGTGAACACATGACTTTTAGCATGTACATACATGAGAAGAGATAGCGAAATAAACATTGTAATATTTGTCTGTGTGGGTTTTTTTTTTTTTCCCAGCAGATTCTAATTCTGGGGCAGGGAATATATAAGCTTGGCAGCTTTGGGGTCAGAAAGTAAGGAAGTACTCAAGATGAATTTAAAAAATAAACAGAATGGGGACATGTGAAAAGGATACAGGAGCCAACCTATAAAAGCTTCTAATGCCCAGATCTGGGACAATTGGAACAACAAAGTAAGCAGTAGTTGAGGATTACAACCCAAAGAAGAAAATAAATACCTATAACATAAGTAAGTGATTGAATACATAAATAAGTAGGGGTAAAGAGGCAAATATTATTTTAAGAATTATTTCAAATAATACATGTAGAAGGAATGAGAGAAGTAGAAAATTATCACTAAATTTTACAGTAATTATTGCTGCAGGGTAATTCTGCTAATGGATGCTAAATGTAGTAGGCAAAACTTTAAGAAGACATAAGACATGAGCATAGCCTGAAAGCATCACCCCACAATATCTACTAATTATTGTGGTACCTGTTAACTAATGTGGTTCCAGGAGGTGGAGCTTAATTACCCTCCTTTGAGTGTGTTCTGGATTTAGTGACTAGTTGCTAATGAATGGAAAGTGAAAGGGACAGGACAGAAACAGGGCAGATACCACCTTAATCAAGTAATCAAGGTTAACATCACCAGTGTGAGTCATATTGATGTCATGTACCCACTAATATGTCAAGATGAGAAGGGCACGTTACCTCTGTGGTATTCTTCCCAGAAGTCCATGACCCCCATCAAATTAATCATGAGACATCATCAGATAGACACAAATTGAGAGATTTTCTACAAAATATGTTTCTGGTACTCAAAGTTTTAAAAATGAGGAAGGACAAAGAAACCAGAAAAGATTAATGGACATGTAAGCAATGTTAACTAAATGTAAGTGTTATCCTAGACTGGATCCTGAAACAGAAGGACGTTATTGAAAAAGTTGGTCAAATCCTAATAGTCTGAACTTCAGTTAACACGTTAGTTTTAAAGTTAATTTCTTAGTCGTGATCACATACCATGGTTATGTAAGATGTTAACATTAAGAGAAGATGGAAGAATGGTAAACTGTAGCTCTCTTGTGTCAGCTTTGCAATTCTTCTGTACATCTAAAATTATTTCAAAAATAAAATGTTTGCTTAAAGACTATAAATCAATCAGGCCACTTAGAGTTTTGCAATGGGAACAGATACATACAACCTTCTTCAATTTCGTAGTCACTAGTTCTTCTCACTTTAAAATTTTAAGTTAGATTTTTTTAATTTATTTTTTTTAATTTAAAGAATTGACCTAGGTCAAAAGAATGGGAAGGCAAGCCACAGAATGACAGAAACTTTTTCAAAAGACATATTTGATAAAGGGCTGTCCCAAATATACAAAGAACCCTTAAACCTCAGCAATAAGAAAGCAAACAATGAAAACACTGGCTGAAGAACTGGACAGACACCTCACCAAAAAAGATATATAAAAATCATATGAAAAGATTCTCAACATTATACACCATTAGAGAGTTGCAATTAGATACCACTACATACCTATTAGAATGCCCCAAATCCAAAACTCTGGCAACACCAAATGCTGCTAAGTACATAGAACAACAGGAACTCTCATTCATTGCTCATGAGAATGCAAAAGTGGTGTAGCCGCTTTGGAAGAGTTTGGTCGGTTTCTTACAAAACTAAACACACTCATACAATACAACAATTGCACTTTTTGGTGTTTACCCAAATGAGTTGAAAACTTATGTCTACACAAAAACTTGTACATGAATGTTTATAGCAGCTTTATTCATAATTACCAAAACTTGAAAGTAGCCAAAATGTCCATCCATAGATAAATGGATAAACTGTGGTACATCCAGACAATGAAATTATTATTCAGTGCTAAAAAGAAATGAACCATCAAGCCATGAAATGACTCTGAGGAACCTTAAATGCATATCTCAAAATGAGAAAAGATCATCTGAAAAGGCTCTATGTGGTATGATACCAACTGTGTGACATTCTGGAAAAGACGGAACTATGGAGGCAATGAAAATATCAGTTGTTGCCACAGATTAGTTTGGGGGGAAGGATGAAAAGGTAGAGCACAGATGATTTTTTTAATAGATCTAATTTTTAGAGCAGTTTATTGCACACGATTTCCCATATACTCCCTGCCCCCATATATGCATAACTTTGCCCTCTGTCAACATCCCCCACCAGAGTGATGTATTTGCTACAATTGATAAGCCTACACTGACTCAGCATCACTCAAACCCCATAGTTTACATTCGGGTTCACTCTTGGGGTTGTACAAACCAAGGTTTTGGAGAAGTGTATACAGTAGTTCCCCTTTACCCGTGGTGTTGCTTCCCAAAGTTTCATTTACCAGCACTCAACCAAGCTTTTAAAATAATTAAATGGAAAATTCAAAAAATAAACAATTCATAAGTTTTAAATTGTGTGCCATTCTGAGTAGCATGGTGAAATCTCTGGCTGTTTTTCTCCATCAGCCCAGGACTTAAATCCTCACTTTGTCAATTGTCTCCGTGTCATAGATGCTCCCTGCCCCTTAGTCACTTAGTAGCCATCTTGGTATCAGATCCACTGTTGCAGTACCATAGTGTCTATGTTCAGGTCAACCTACAACAGTCTAGAGCTAGGTCTCAATGCCTACATCATTCAATTCACTTCCTCACCTCATGTAGGCCTTGTATCATCTCACAGCATCGCAAGCAGAAGGGTACATACAGTACAATAAGATATTTAGGGAAAGAGAGAGACCACATTCACAGAACTTTTAGTAAAGTACATTGTTATAATTGTTCTGTTTTATTTCACTCTAGTTGCTATGAATCTCTTACTGTAACTAAATAGGAAAAACCATAGTGTATATAGGGTTCAGTACTATCTGCAGTTCCAGCCTCCATTGGGGGTCTTGGAACATATGCCCCACAGATAAAGGGAGGCTACTGTAATGACACGTATTCACCATTATAGTATCCCATAGAGTGGTGTCACTTTTCTAAAACATCGTGTCACTGTAGGTTCATCAGCTGCAACAAATGGATCACACTGGTGGTGTATGCTGATAATGGAGGAGGTTGTGTGTATGGGAAACAGGGTTTGGTGGAACTGTACTTTTGCTCAATTTTGCTGTGAACCTAAAACTGCTCTTAAAAAAGTTATTTTTAAAAACTGACCTGGGGTAATGAATGTAGAAATATACCAAGAGAAAAATGCTTCCTTATTGATAAAGTTTGCTATGTGTAAAACATATTCAAAAAGCTTTGATCCATAATATACTTAATCCCAACATTTCTATGAGGTAGCTCTTTTTATAATTGCAGATGAGGAAACAAACTTGAGGTTGAGTAATTTTTGCTGAGAGGACAATCATGTAGACTGGCTGTTCTACTTTCTAGGAAAACAGAAGACAGAAACTGAGGCACATTAAAATGTACAATAGTGTATTTGAGTACATAGCTATTTAAATCAGGCAGCACCAAATGGAAAAGTGTTAGGGGCACTCCACTGACAGAAGCTAAGAGCAAGGCTTTTACAGGGCAGATGCAGAAGAAAAGAAAAGCAATTATTTGAAAGGAGCTTAAACAATTGCTGTGTCCAGGGAAGTCCTCCTTGGCTGTTTGTGATTATCTGTTCTGAAGTTTCATTTTCTCAGATTCAGGGCAGTGACTCTGGCTTAGGTCTCAGTTTGCTTACATAGGCTCAAGGTATTGGAGTCACCTGGATCCAATGGTCTCCTTGTCTAACACTTTAACAGACTCTACAATAGTTAAATTAAGGGGCATTAAATACAGCCCTACTGGTAAGAAGCAACTCAAAATTTTATGTATTAACTGAAGAATCAAATTTTCATGAAAGTGCAATAGCTGCAACAAAAATCATATTGTCTTTTCTGGATTCAGAATGTGATTTTCTTTTCATATGTAGTTTTCTTGAACTTGTGCTTAGTATAGATTTGTGATGCAAGTGCAGCAAGTCCTCATTGATAGGTTCTTAGAAACTGCAACTTTAAGTGAAGTGACACCAATTTTACACTAGGCAAATTGCTATAAATTAGTTCTTTTTCTATGGCATATTTTTGGTCATGAAAACATCACCAAATTTCAAATGAAAAACCCTAAACATTTCTAATATTAAACATTGACATAAATGTAAGCTATATACACATTTAAGAAAGATGAATAAAAACAAGAGTGATTTTCCAACCCACTTGTCTCAGTTTAGGGTCCCAAGTGGCACAAAGCAGGACTGCACCCAGGACAGGACACCGCTCCATGGCAGGGCACATGCACACTCACTGGGACTGGGACAACGTGAACACACCAGTTCACCACAGGTGCACAGCTTTGGGATGTGGAAGGAACTCTGAGACCTGAGAGAAACACCACACAGACGTGGGGAGAAGGTGCCAGCTCCACACACACCAGGGAGCCAGTCTGAAATTGATTTTTTTCTCTTATCAGTGTTATAACTAAACAATGTTGAAGAACCTATGTTACTTGAGGAACTGCTGCACTGAAAAAGGGAGCTCTATATCAAGAGTGCCCATTTTAACTCTGGCCAGTATGGCTCAGTTGGCTGGAGCATCCTCCCAGAACTGAAAGGTTTCTGTTTCAATTCCCAGTCAGGGCATGCACTGGGTTGGAGGTTCTATCCCCAGTTGGGGAGTGCGACCCTTGGTCCAGCTGCATACAATCCCCAGTTTGGGCACTGATCTCAAGTCTAGGCATGTTCCAGAGCCAACCACTCCACGTTTCTTTCTGGCATGGATGTTTCTCTCCCTCTCACCCTCTCTCCCTCTCTCCCTCTCTCCCTCTCTCCCTAAAGCAATTTAAAAAAATGTCCATGGCTGAAGATAAAAATTAGAGTGCCTGTTTTATGCTAATATAAGCAAACATCCACTAATTGGTTTATATCATCCACATTTGACCCAAGCCAAATTTGATCTATAGTGTTTTTTATTACAAACTAATCACTGAAGAAGCTCAAGTCATTAGAATATGTATTATAAAGACTTTGTCATTTAGATAATGTAAACGTAAGTTAAGATCACAGCAGAGAGTAATTAACCATAATAGCACCCAGAGAGAGTTGCAGCAGGTCCAGTGTAAGGCAAAGGGAAAGGCTAGGTAGGGTTGACAACTGTCTTAATTACAAGCAACTCTTTAATCAGTGGCAAAGATAAAGAAGAAAGAGAGTGGGAACAGAACAGAAAGAAAGAAGAAACAATGACTGATTTTTTTTCCTTTTGTTCTTAACTTTGATGGCATCTTTTGACCAGTAAAATAATTTCCAAAGTCCTTAACATGTCTTGCTAGTTCTCTGGGAATCACTGATTCCAACACAGTATTGTCAGTCATGATTCCCTAGGTTTCAATTAACAAAATTACTCAAATTCTCCAGATTCGCTCATTGCTCTCCAGCCTCAGTGCCTTTGCTCACATCATTCCCTCATTTGCAAAGGTCATCCTTCAAAATCTAAAGCAAAGGCCAGTCCAGTTGAAAAGTTTTCCCAAATTATGTTTCATTCTCCAATTAAACTTTGTCTTTCTTCATTTTTCCTGTATTACAAATGCATTTTACACATATGTGAGAGCACTTGTTACATTCTGCCTAGAGAAGCAGTTGGTTGACACTGTCCCACCACCTCCCTTAAAGGGCTGTAGTCTGAGAGTAGAGACCACATCTTACTCACTTGTACTCCCCAGCACACCTATTGCAATGCCTGCCACGTAAAAGAATTCTAGAAATAAAAGCTCAGAGTTGGAAGAAAACTTAAAGATTAAATAATGATTGTTATAAGGCATCAAAAAATGTTTGTTGCATGAATGATGGAAGAAAGATTGAGAGGAAAGGCTTGAAAAAGAATATTAGACATAGCAATAGTAATAACAAATATTTATTTAGAATTTATGTGCTACACAATTCCAAGCCCATTACATATATTATCTTATTTAATTTTCACAACAATTCAACAAGGCAGGTATCATTATCATTGTCATTCTAATGGAGAAGCAAACTGAGACACAGAGGTTAAATGATTTGCCCAAAGTTGAGCAATTAAGGAATGGTAGCGGCAGACATGAAACCCAGGCAACTTAACTCTATTTACACTTTTCAGAAAAATACAGTTCACCAAGGGGGCATTTCACACATACCGTAAGAAGGGCCCTTCAGGAATGGCGAATATAATGTATTTTTCATCCTTGCTAACCTTTGGATGCCCACACTAAGTACACTGGGTGTAATTATCTTCAGGTTAAAATCCTTACCCAAAATGGTAAACATTCACATAAAATTATAAAACATCCATGTAATATGACATTTTCAGAAAGCACACTTTCGTGACTTTCAACACCCAAATCTCTATGAAAGTGACATTTGGTAACCAGCCCAAGCACTGTAGCCACAATAGAGGAAACTCAGTGAATTTAATCAAAAGCACGTATGCAGCTATCTAGGCCCTTCAGGAGCACCTGCCAGAAAAGCGTCATGCAGTCTTCATTTTCTCTCATCTGGCCCTGCCATGGCCCTTGTCTTTTCACTTGGTAATAATTGGAAGCATGTTGCCTGTAGGAACAATTTTTTAAATACTAATTTTTTATAACTTTGATGCTAGGCAAATTTTTCAAATTTTCCCATTCTAATCAAAGCTCCATACAATATTTATAAACTACTGAGGCTGATAGTTTATTATTTTTTAACCAAAATGAAATAACAGTATGCATTGATGGCCTGAATATTCTCTGTGGTCACAACAAGGACAAGTCTATTTGACTTCAGGGTATGTATGGGTCACTTCAGGTTTCAGAAACTTCCTTAAATTCAGCCCGGTATGATTGCTGGGTATGTTTTAAAGTCGAGCACGAAAATGCCTTGGGAACTGGTATAAAAAGTGTTTGACAGGGAAGCACAGTATGTCCTCAGTTCATCTTCAGTTAAATACGCACAATCACACACACAGACTTTGCTTTATCTCCTTGCCTCTCGCTGTGTTGGGCCTTTTCAGGAGCACCTCTAACATTATAGTTGAAATCAATGACTTTTCTTTGTTTTTTTTTTCTTTTTCTTTTTTTTTGTTTTGTTTGCTTTTTTAAATTTTAAGTCAGTGATTTATAACCAGTTTGCCACAAGAATTTTTAAAGCATGCCAGTACTTGACTATTTAGTCAGAGGCACTGACCTCTTTTCCCTTAGATTGTTGAATAAAAAATGACAACAGTCAGCATAGCAATAGTTGTCTGGTGTGAATGAATCAAAATTCTACCTATCTTTTGTCCAATCAGCAAAAAGAATATTTTTTAGTGTGCTGAAGAATTTTAGTAGCTTATTTGTGCCATGAGAAGAAAATGGTTGGAAATCATGGTCTAAGTAAAGGCTCCTACCTGGGTTCCTCTTGTTTTTGTTTAGAGTCCCTTCCATCAGGTGGCCTCACAGTGGTCCCATTTCCTGGGAAAACCAGGTTTCTACCTGTCAATTCATATTACAAATACCATGACTGACTTAGAGCTTGAAGATCTACCTTTCCTGCATTTTAACAGGAGGAGGAAAACAACTCTGACAGGATTAGACCCTAATGCTTACGGCTTTGGAATTCCAGGCAATTTGAAGCAGAAAGCAGAAAAAATCTGGGGACATCTCATCTTTGATAATACACTATACAGATCAGTACCTACCCCTCTGATATTAAGCCAGTGCTGCTGCCAATTTTTCATTAACCTTCAGGGTCTTTCATGCCCTGTGTTCCTCTTGGGGAACTGGAAATATGGTGTAGCATTAAGAGATGCGGGTGGAGAACCAGAAGACCTCGGACTAAAGTTCAGCATCTCTGCTTATCAGTAGCTTTAGCCTCAGTTTCCCCATCCTTGGGCACTGTGTGGTCTGCTGGTTCATTCAGTCAGCCCATGTTTATAAACTTCCAACTGTAAACCTAGAAGAGTTTTCAGCAAGTTTACCCATGTAAACATTTACCATAACATCTGTGGCACTCAATAAATGCTAATAGTACTGTTGAGGATTTACAAAGTTATATGGAATTTGATCTCTACAGGAATTGTCCCACAATTTACGTCTTGCTTGCATTTACTCTTCCTGGGTTTTCATTACTCTCTTCCACTAAGATGACAGGACTCCAGATGTTGCTTCTCTTTTCTCAATTTGCAGAGCATCTTTGATGGCTCACTTTCGATCAGGACTAATAGGCTCCAATTGCAGACATTAGTGATGAGAATGGTGCTACTTCTTGATAAATGAACTCCCAGCATGGGATGTCCTGCCATGACATGCAGATGAGCACAGGGAGAGCAGGGTCATTCCTCAAATCACTCTTGGCTCCCAGGGCTTGACTGGTGGCAGCTGACAATCTCCTTATTTCAGGGCACCATAGCTTTGCCAGCCACACATGGTCGTCAAACAATACACTCTAATATTATTCTACAGCTTGCTTTTGCAAAGAGATCCTTTCTAAAATAGATTGATTCATTTCCAAGCCACTGCCGAACATAATCACATAGTGCAGACAGAATAATAGAACATTTTGGTAGTTCTCACATTTTCTGGGATGAAATTAGTAGAAAATAAAAGACTGTGTTTTGACTAAAGTTTGAGAATAAGAACTTCTGCAGTCAAAGGACAGACACTGCATGATTTTATTGTGAGATTTTTTATAAAGATTTTGAGTGAATCTTTGATTAGTATTCACACTGAATTTTAAACATCATTGTTACCATAGAAGTTACGACTGTTAGATTTTGAGCATTTAACCTTTCAACTCCCCATCATGTTAATATGTCACAGATGATCCTTAACAAAGAGAATTGCCAGAAATGCACTTGATTTGAACAAACTATAATAAGCTCAACAACCATCAGTGGAATTTGAAAAAAAATGAAAATAATACATTTGATTAAGTGCATTTTGTAGAACATAGACGATATTGAGGAGAGCAGTCAAACAAACAAACAAACAAAAAAACTCTTTCACTTTCCCTGTTGAATTTGGAAGTTTCTTTTCTGAGGAAACTGCCTTTTCTGCAAAGCTTCCCTGACCATAATAAGATGCTGTTGTCCCTGGAAGGTCAACCTGTGTCCAGCCACACTGACCTTGCCTCAGTTCCTCCAACTCATTCAGTTTTTTCTCACTCCAGAGCCTTTCCATTTGCCATTCCCTTGATCTAGAACTTTCTTAATTCCTTTATAGTGGTCATCTCAGACTCAGTATCCCCCAAACTTGGGTTTCCTTTCCTCACACTCTTAAATTATCACTATTGTCCCCCTGCCTCCTTTGTAATGCTCTTCACACTTGCCATGATTGTGCAGTGTGGCTCTTCCCCATGGGCTACGTTGTCCATGATGACTGAGACCAGGTCTTCTTTCTCTTTGTGTACCTAACGCTCAACATGAGGCCAGTCACACTGTATGTACTCAGTGAACATTTGTTGAATGATGTGCTTTTACAGGGTGGACTTGAATTGACACCAGGAAACTTGCTTTTAGAAACATGACATCTCAGGATTTTCACAGTCTCCTCCAAAGCATATTCCATGTCTAGATACCCAGGGACCTAAATGTGGCCTGAAAGATGAAAGTGAAAACAAAAGGCCTACCTTTTGGACTGGGCTGTTTCCACATCAGTCACCAAGACTAGGAAGTTGTCCTTCATTGAGACGTATATATTTTTTTAAAACAGATACTCTGGCCATTTATCATTTTCCAAAGGGCTAAAGAAATATGAGAATTTATTCATAATCTGAAAGAAAAATAAACAAGTGCGCAAAATAATACTAAAAACACAGAAGCTTCACGTACAAGTAAAGCGGACATTGAGGGCAGATGGAAAACGAGCCGAGCACGCGAGTGGCACTGATTTCCAGGGCTCAGATTGCACCCAGGCACCTCCACCCTGTGTGACCAGACCACTGGGGAGGAGGAAAAGCCTTCTGCTCACTAAGGGGAAATGAAAATACACAAGGAACCTGCCCTGCAAATTGAACTAGTGATTCTGTTGTCTCCATATATTACACCAGTCAGAATACTTAGAAGCAGTTGTTCCAATGGACCTGCTGCCCGTTGCATTGTGACTATTACTGGGTATAATATCCAAGATACAGTAAGCTGTGTTAGGGTAAGAAATAAAATCTGAAATCTTAATGGTTTTAATACAAGTTTTTTACTTCCTCTTGCCACGTGTCCCTTCCATCTTAGGGTCTTGCCATTTTCTGGCTAAACTTTAGCCAGAATTTCAGGGGAAGAAATCAACCCAGAAGTAAAATAGTTTACTTCTGCTTACATTCCCCTGGACAGAAATAATCACCTGGCAAATCCAACTGTAAGAGAAGATGAGAAATGAAGTAGAGCACGTGGATATGGATATTAACAGTCTCTACCACAATACAGTTGGCCTTTCAAGCAATTCTGCATTTTGACACACAGGCTTGACAATTTAGCTAAAAGGACTATTTCCTTTACAATAATTAGATTTAGCCCAGACATTTTTAAAATATACTCTCAGAAACATACAGCTCTGCATTTATATTATTTGATACTGTATTGGACTACTTATTTATTTCTACATACCCAGTACCTCAAAACTTAATAGCTTGAAAGTGCAAGCATTTTGATCTCACAGTTTCTGTGAATCAGGAATTTAGACATGACTTAGCTGTGTGCTTCTGGCTTAAGGTCTTTATGAACTGCCAGTCATAGTGTTGGCTGGGGCGAGGGCACATCTGAAGGCCTGATTAGAGGAAGCCCTGCTCCTCAGCTTGCTCACAGGGTTGGTGGCAGGATTCCCTTCCTCGCGGTGGCTGCACTGAGAGCATAGGCTCCTCACTGGCCATGGGCTGCAAGCCTCCGTCTGTTCCTGGTGTAAGTGTGTCTCCACAGGGCTGCTCACAACATGCCCTCTGACTTCCCTCAGAGCAAGTAAGCAAGAAAGCAAGAGAAAGCAGACGAAGATGGAAAACACCATCTTCTGTAACCTAATCTCAGAAGTGGCAGTCATATGTGTCACATTCTGTTAGAAATGAATCACTAGGTCCAGTCCATGTTCACCTTAGAGGCTGCTCACCACTGATGTTCTGCGGGCTGTCAGATTTTGGGTTATCCTGTTTCAACTCTTTTATTCTGTTTCCTATTATCTTTTCAAGTTTAGGCCAATAGGGTCACTTTAGTGCTGTGATTCAAATAAGTTTTAAGACCTTGAGTTTGACTTTCTTCTCAGGTCATGACTTTGAACATGGCCTGTAGATGATATAGTGGAATCAATCTATGAAAACTGTTGTAGAATCAAGTTGTACAGACATCTAAAACGTGAGGAGTATAGCCTTTCTTCAGCCGTCTATGTTATGCTATGTTATGTTGTGTATACTGTTCTAGTTAATGTTGTAGGACTTGCTGGCTTCTTAAATTCCATCTGATCTGGCTCTCTCAATTAAAATGTCTTTGAATAACTGAAATGCCCTATTAGTAAAATTGAATGAAAGCATGACAGTTTGTTAGCAATGACATTTCAATGACATTTCCAATCATAAAGAATATTGTTACCTGTATCAGGAGGTGTGGGGGAACTTTGCTCGAAGAGCCCCCCATCTGCCACAGATGAGAATAAAACTACCAAGACATGATCTGCTTGGGGAGGGGAGGTGGCCAATCTCTCAAAGGAGAAGGGCCAAGAGCCCCTTCCTCAATGGTTTTTATTAGGTTCGTAACACACAAGAATACAGGTAAAGCTCATCAATCAATGTCAGGAGGCAAGGATCAAACAATAGATAACATTTCAAAGAAATCTGAGGGCTTAATTGAGTCAGGGTCTGTCAGCTAAGGATTTATAAAACTTTGGGAGACAATCTCATTTCCTCCTCAGACCCTTATCATTTAAATGAGAGCACTCTTAGCAAAGCAGGTTTCACAGAACTTCATGAATTCTTTGTTATGCTTGATCACCTTGAGAGCCGCTCTGGCCAGCACAGGGCTGCTCCGGCCTCCGTCGTAGTTTCAGGCTTAAGTGGATTAGGACCCGGATGCCAAGAGATAAGGAAAACCTCTCCCAGACGGATTGGGGACTCAGGCTATGTCAGAATAGCTGGCGAGCAAGAGTCCCTCAGCCCCTCTTTGATGCAGCCCCCTCTCCCCAGTCCTTCCTTGAGGGCTTTCCAGGTGGTCATGCCTGGCTTAGGCGACCCCTCCCTTGAGGGACTCTTACCCATCATTGGCTAACTGACCAAGCACTGGGGGCCAGTTATGGATGAAGCAGCATTCCTGCCAGGGAGATAAGCTTTGTCTCCTTAGTGGCTTACAATCCGAAGGTCGAAGGTCGCTCACTCAGCCTTAGCCATGGGGTGCAGTTACAACTCCTGAAACCAGGCAGAATCGTTCTCAACAAGGGGGTAGTTTGTTCTTAATAACAAACAACCTCAAATTTTAAGCATAAAACTACTAAGATTTGTTTCTCGCTCTTGCTCCACGTCCTTCAGAGTTGAGACAGTGGAACGAGGTGGGGAGGGAGGATTTGCTTGTTGTTATCACTGGGAGACTCAGGCTGATTGGGAAACACTATCCAAATGCCCATCACCACGCCACAGGAGGCAGAGAGCTCCAGAAAGTTTTAAACCATCAATTAAAGGTTTGGCCCAGAAATGCCACGCTTCATTTCCAGAATTCTCAATTCATTGCCCAGAATTACGTACATGGCTTCCCAACCACAAGGGGTCACAAAGTTCAGTTTTTCATGCGCTTAAAATGGGGAGAACCAGAAATGTTTGCAAATGATGCTAATGACAACCACCATCCCGGCACTCATCAAATATCACTGTGAGGAACTCTTTTATCTTTATCTCCAACTAAAAGGTCAAATAATTCTAGTAATGTATTCAAATTTGGGTTTTGGAATAATAACAATTAACATCCTTTCTTAACATTCTATTCATTCTTAACATTCTTGGAACTGCCATCGAACTGCTTGGACCTTCAGGTCCCCCGGATGTAGATTTGATGAGGCCTGGACATGTTTGCCTTTGTTACCAATAATCTCAAACTGAGCATCGTTGGTGTGTGTGCAAAGTCTGATGAACATGTCCTGGTTGTTCATTTTGTGCCCTTAATGTCTGAATTAAGAAACCATTGGTCTTTATATGCTCTTGAAATTCTAAAATATCATATAATATATAGATATTTGAGCTATACCAAAAAAGACAAGGGCTAACCAGCTTAGAATTTCTTAAACAGTGCCTAGTTTCAATCTCTGAGAATTTTGACAATAATATATAGTTATGGATAAAGTATAAAAATATGCTTTTTTGAGGGTGATCAATTTTATGACATTGGATAGTAACTAGATTACTTGTGGTAGAAAGACTTTTACATAACTTTTATTACAGTAAATTGTTAGAGTTGTTTCACTTTATTACTAGTTACTGTTGTTAATCACTTACTTGCCTAATTTATAAATTAAACCTTATCATAGACATTATATATAGGAAAAAATATAGCGTATGGTATCAGTGCTATCTGCGGTTTTAGGCATCCCCTGGGGCATCTTGGAAAGTTTCCACACAGATAAGGAAGATGATTGTATCAATCAATCTTAAACAAAATTATCAGAGACTGAGAAAGCCAAAATTATTACTTCTTTTCTGCTACCTAAACTAAAAAGTTTAGAACTCAGACTTTACTATAGGCAAATCTAAAATCCAGAAGTTAATCTTTATTGCTTTATCCCCATATTAGTGGATAAAGAGGGGTCTTCATTTTGGGAAACATGAGCCAGCATTTTTGCAAAGGAAAAATAATCCCTCTTTAAAAAAAAAAAAAAGATTAAACTTTAAGTCTTGATACATCTCCTTAGAGGTTTCAGCTCAAAGCTGTGAATGTCACCTGTATTTAAGTCTACTTAAATTCTTAAGTGTTTCCTAAACATCTGCTGTGTGAAAAATGCCTGCAGTGGTAGGAGTAGGTTATTAAGAGATGGAAGGAAGCTAATAGATCCCTAATGGCAACTGTATTTAGAGATGACATTTCATAATATTATAAACTCTCATAAGTGATCATTATTTAATGGGCTTGATAGAAACCTTATCATTCAGATGTGACCAACCCAAAATTTCTAGGAACTAAAACAGTTCTATTCTAAAGTCTATTTTTGAAATTTCTTTGGGGAAAAAATATCTCAATAAGCAAATTTACAACATAAAGGTAAATATGACAGCATTTTTAATCTACATAAGAGAATAATTTTCAAGGACTTGAGCAACATTTATTAAGTAGCAAAAATAAACATCAACTAACAATGTCTTAACTATTTATTAATGCTGGTCCATGAGTATCTACATTTTTGGAAGATGATTAGCAATTTATTCAAGATCATTAACAACTTGAGTACGTCAAACATTTTGGGTTTAAAAAAAAATTTCATGTTCATATTTTCAACTAATGCATCTTGCCTCTCCTTCCTGTGACTTTAGGTTGGTGAGAAATTTTTTAACATATATTCAGTTTTTCAGTTAACAAATCACTGGAATGTTCTGCACCAGGAAACCATGGATTACATAGCCACGTTCAACAGTGCAAAACGAAGTCCTATTCTGCCATCTAGAGGACACATACTAACCACCTAGAAAATAATGTAACTCTTAATGGCCCCTGAAGCTTAACATAAACAGATATTTTGTTCAAAAAAGAGGCAATTGTTTATTTTCCAAAGAGATTATTTATTTTTCTCTATGGCACTATCAGATTTCACCACACACCAGGAAGAAAATAACTGACTTTAATAAGCACTGTTTTATTGTATCTGTATGAGCCGATGGATGTCTGCTGAACCTACTGTGGTAATCATTTGGCAATCAATATACGTGAATCAAGTGTGGGCAAAAAGGGGGCCCCATGCTAAACCTGACCAGGTCAGGGGAGGCCTGCACAGCAGTCTTACAAACTCAGAGACCTAAAGCAACCACACAGGGTGGTCTGAAATTAAACCTTTCTAACTAAAAACAGTTCATGGCAGGGAGTCGTATCCCAGGGTGGTATTTTTCCCTGACAAAAGTCAATCTTCACCTTACCTGAGCCTGTCTATTGTCTTTTTGCATCTAAGACAACATACCTTTGGAATGTCCTTTTTTCTGGAATACTGAAAACACAGCCACGCGGAGCAGAGAACACACATCTCCTCACCACTATCGTGCTGGTCATTACCTGGTAACTATCCTGTACCCACCAGTGTAAGAGAAGTGTGTATCTGTTTGTTTTACTTTTTATCCAGTCCTCGAGATTGCCCCACCTTGCTTTCTCCCTCTGCACTGATACATCACCGGTGATTTTATGTGACTCCTTACATCTTCCCCAGTGATTCTGATGTTTAAAGTAAATGGTAAAACTGTCATTCTCCAGAGTGTTTTCTCTAACCGTTGAAATTTTGCTTCCCAGCAACTGTCGTCAGTTTAACTCAAATAAACTCTTATAAATTCTTACAGGTTTGGATGTCCCTTACATTGCACAAACTATCATGATGTATGCCTTAAACCTATAAAGGGATGTCTGTCAATTATTTCCCAATAACATTAGAAAAAAAGGTGTCAACATAAGAAGCATTCAAACCTGTAGAGAATTTTTTTTACTTTTGAGTTTATTTGAGTCAAACTGACAATTGCTGGGAAGCAAATCATCAAAGAGTTGAGGAAATGCTCCAGAAAAGGACAGTTTAGCACCTTATTTTGTGCAATCAAAGGAGGAGGCATAAGGGGGTTACATGAAATCCAATGATGACAGGTTAGGGAGGCGAGGGAGGCAAAGTGAGGAGATCTCTGGGATTGGATGAAAAGCAAAATGGAGAGACACGCACTTCTCTTGCACTGGTGGGTGCGCCACAGCCAACAGTGGCATTCACAGCATGGGGAAGTGGGGTGGGAGAATGAGGTAACGATGCGGGGGTAGGGGGGTCTCTGCTCTGATCGGAGATTGCGCCCTGAGGGATCTGGATAAAAGGGAATTATATTGACATTCCAAAGGTATGTTGTCTTAGATGCGTAAAGAAAATGGACAGGCTCAGTTAAGGTAAAGATTGACCTTTGTTAGGGAAAGATACTGCCTATGAGGTGCCTACCGACCATGAACTGCTTTTAGTTGGGAAGGTTTAATGTCAGACCATCCTGTGTGGTTACTTCAGGTCTCTGAGTTTGAAAGCCTGCCATGCAGGCCTCGCCCGAGTTTGTCAAGTTAATACATGGCCTCTTTCCTTCCAAAAAGTCTATCTCATTAACTAGTAGGAAAGTAGTAGGTCCACTGAATCTTGTACTAAGTAAAATCGGAACTTACTATAGGTCACAAAAACTGTTTAACTGCAGTATTCATTTGTGCACACTGAAAAAGAAGGCTGCCTGTGAGGTGGTAGTAAGCTAGGATCTTTCAAAACAACCATGTTAAGTTAAAAGAACTCTTAGTTATGTTTTCATTTTGCCACTTTTTGATGCTGTAAAGGTTAGCATGACTTAGTTTTTTCTTCAAAAAGCTTGCATGTGAAAGAACAAAAGAATTATACAGAAGTTCCTATTCGAAAGAAATGAATGAAAGTGGGGACAACTGTAATTGAGCAACGTTAAAAAAAGAAATAAAAGAAAGAAAGAATATTATGCTAAGTGAATTTTTTAAAATAAAAAAGCAGTTCTTTAAAAACTGTGGATTAGCTATGTACCAAATAGAGATTTTTATACCTCACCAGATTTGCTTAGCCCCATCGGGCCTCCAAGGCCTTGGCCACTTGCAAATGCAGAGCCCCACTGTGGGGTCAATGGGCATGGCCTTTCCCCCTCCCACGCTGAGGGCGGATCAGACAGCCACTGGCCAGAGGGAATGTGTATTGTTTTGGGAATGGATTGTAGCTCCCTCCTTATCTTCTTTTGGGAGCTACTTCTCATCCTGTGACTGCTTTTTTGACTTTTTCTTTCTGCACATACACACTGAGGTTACGTGTTTTAGAGTCACATGCAGGACATGTGCCTCCTTTGTCTGGGACCCCTTATAACAAGCCTCAGACTGGAGGAGGTGCACTGTCTCTCTCATCATCCTGGTAGCAGTGGTGCACTGACTTGTAATGTGAGTAATAAATGGCAGGTCCACGTTGGCTAGTCCACTGGGTGGTATTTTTTCAGAGTATCATGAACGCTTAAGCAGCGCCCCTGGTTTGAGGCTCCTGTGCTACACCCACCACGACTACACCTCCTAAGAACACTGTCCTGGCCATGGGGGGGCACTGGTGCAACCTTTGTCGTGCCTGCCGTAGGGTAACCACAGTTATTTTGAGCACCTAGATTTGACCTTGCCAAACTCAGTCTGTCGATCTTTCAAATATTTCTGATGCTATTCTAATTTGACTCTCCCCACATGGCACACCCCGGAATTCCTCAACATTTCCTCCTGTTTTGAGATATAAGATCTCCCAGCATTCACCCATGTTTCTCTTCTGATGTTATGCCTACATTTCAATTCCTCCGGAGTTATTTGTTTAAATGTCAGATGACCAAAAAACAAACAAACAACAACAAAAAAAAAAGGAAGAGGAAGAGAAAGAAAAAGAAGAAAAGATGGAGAAACAAATCCTTTACCTTACTTTGTGACTTGAGTTACTGACTCTCAGCTTTCCTTAGTGCATAATGTGGACAAAAAAAAATGGTGCTATGAAAAGTAACCTCACAAGGTGATCTGATCATAAATTCCTAACTGGGCATATTATGATATGTATTTTGCTGTGTATAATGTGCAATTTTTTACCCAATTTTTAACTTTTATGTTTTGTTATTTTTTAATATATTTAATTGATTATGCTACTACAGTTGTCCCATTTCTCCCCCAACATTCCCATCCACCCTGCACACTCCCTCCCACCCACACTCCCCCCCTTAGTTCATGTCCATGTGTCATAAGTTCTTTAGCTTCTACTCTTCCCAACTATTCTTGCCCTCCCCCTGTCTATTTTCTACCCACCATCTATGCTACTTATTTTCTGTACCTTTTCCCCCTCTCTCCTCCTCCCACTCCCCTCTTGCTAACCCTCCATGTGATTTCCATTTCTGTGTTTCTGCTCCTGTTCTAGCTGTTTGCATAGTTTGCTTTTGTTTTAGGTGTGGTTGTTAATATCTGTGAGTTTGCTGTCTTTTTACTGTCCTATTTTTTGTCTTCTTTTTCTTAGATAAGTTCCTTTAACATTTCATATAATAAGGGCTTGGTGATGATGAACTCCTTTCACTTGATCTTATCTGAGAAGCGCTTTACCTTCCTTTTTATTCTAAATGACAGCTTCCTAGAAGAGAGAAATCTTGGATGTAGGTCCTTGACTTTCATGACTTAGAATACTTCTTTCCAGCCCCTTCTTGCCTGTGAGGTCTCTTTTGAGAAACCAGCTGACAGTCTGATGGGAACTCCTTTGTAGGTGACTGTGCCCTTATCCCTTGCTGCTTCTAGAATTCTCTCCTTCATTTTAATCTTAGCTAGTGTAATGATGATGTGCCTTGGTGTGTTCCTCTTTGGGTCCAACTTCTTTGGGACTCTCTGAGCTTCCTGGACTTCCTGGAAGACTATTTCCTTTGCCAGATTGGGGAAGTTCTCCTTTATTATTTGTTCAAATAAGTTTTCCACTTGTTGCTCTTCCTCTTCTCCTTCTGGTACCCCTATAATTTGGATGTTGGGATGTTTAAGGATGTCCTGGAGGTTCCTAAGCCTCTCCTCATTTTTTTGAATTCTTGTTTCTTCCTTCTTTTCTGTTTGGTTGTTTCTTTCTTCCTTCTGGTCCACTCCATTGATTTGAGTCTAAGTTTTCCTCCCATCACTATTGGTTCCCTGTGCATTTTTCTTCATTTCACTTAATGTAGCCTTCATTTTTTCATCTAATTTGTGACCAAAATCAACCAGTTCTGTGAGCATCCTGATCACCAGTGCTTTGAACTGTGCATCTGATAGGTTGGTTATCTCTTGGTTGCTTAGATGAATTGGCTCTGTGGCCTTGATCTGTTCTCCTGTTTGAGCGATTTTTGGGGTTTTTTTTGTTTTGTTTTGTTTTTTGTTTGTTTGTTTTTTTGGTGGTCTGGTCGTGGCTGTTACATAGTGAGGGGCAGAGCCTTAGGTGTTCCCCAGGGCAGGGCAGCCCAGTCACTGGGTTGTGACACTGTATGCAGGGGTGGGATCCCAGGGGGAACAATGGCGCTTGCTCTGCTCTCTCTTAGATTTCAGTCCCTTCTGCCACTTCCCCCAAGCAAATTGGACCCTTCTGGTGCTGATTTCCACATGGGTGGGCTTGTGTATGTTCTAGGACTCTGTGGGTCTCTCCAACAAACTCTCCTGTGAGGCTGGGAGTCTCTCCTGGCCCCTCACCAACCACAAGTGTTTTCAATCAGTGTGTTTAGGTTTTATTTTCTGGTTCTGGGGCCCTGGGTTGTGAGGTCTCTCTTGCTCCCCGTTTTGCCTAGATTATCTGCGCACAAATGCAGGACCACCTGGTCAGCCAGCCGCCTTGCGAAGCCTCACTGGGTTTGCCCGTTGCCACCCCACGCCCGGGGCCCACTAGCCACCGCCTGTGCACCTGGAGTCTTCCAGCAGCTGCCTGCGCACCCAGGTCTTCCAACCCCTACTTTTTCCTGCCACAACTCCGCCCCTCTTACTGGTCTGGATGAATGGTTATCAAACTTCCATATAGTTCAATTGTTCTATCAGTTCTGGTTGTTTTCTTGTTTCTAAATCTTTGTTGTCCTTAATTTTTGTTGTGCAAGGAGGCACAGTGTGTCCACCTATACCTCCATCTTGACCAGAAGTCCTTTTTACCCAAATTTCTTAAGGAAAAATAAGGATGTACAGTATACATGGGTATAATGATTCCATACCATGGGTATAATAATCCCATTTATAATGCCCACAAAAACATGGGTGCACATTACACATGGCAAAATATGGTAGTCACACACCAGTTGTATAACTTCTTTAGCAAAAGGTTTATCTTTGCCTTAACTAAGTCCCATCCATTGTTTCTGTACATCTAAGGTAACATAGTTTTGGAATAAAACAGAACTGCCCCCCAAAAAGCCATAATCTTGTTAACTATCCTACAACCCAATCCCTGCCCTGCTTTCTCCCACCTTCTTATAATCTTTCTTACTTCCCTTCTTAATTTCCATTCTAGAGTATATTTAGCTCTACAGCAGGTTATTCCTACAAATCAGTTTTATTCACCATAATGCTCAGCATATGGCAAATTCAAGTTTTGCTTTGGAAAACTTTCTGGGATTTTTTTTTTCAAATATTTTTGATCCATGGTTGGTTGAATCCAAGAATGCAAAACCTGTGGATATAGAGAACCTACTTTATAAAGTATTTGCTTTTCAGACTATGTTACAGCTATATACTTTTATATACAGTTATATCCTTTTTTTACATTTTTAAGAATGTTTTATATTTTTTTCATTTTTATATTTTTACTGTTGTTCAAGAACAGTTGTCTCCACTTCCTCCACCACCACTTTATTATATACTTTAGAAAACCAGGAAGCAGATGGTCACCCATATAATCAAATAACTTTATAACTAAATGGGACAATAAAAATAACCTACTTCAATGTCCTCATCTTCAGTGAAGAAACTGAGGGCAAAGAGATTCCATACTCTGTTCAAAATTACACATCAGTTATTGGTGGGGCTTTCACTATAACCTGCATTGCCTACTATAAAGTCCATTTTTTTCCAACTTTGTTTATCCAATCATTCAACAAGTTTTTAATGCATGCCTACTATGGGCTGAGCTTGTGAGCACTAAGGGAAAAAATGCCACATGAAAAAAATGCAGTTCCTGGTATATAGGAACTATATAGGAATTATCAGTCTCCTAACGATGAAACATTAACTACAATAATGAAATTATAAAACTCCTGGAGAATAAGAAAGAGTTTAATGGGAGTAAGGCTTGGTCTAGTCTAGGAGATCAGGTTCAACTGCTCTAAAGAAGTAATTTTTAAACAGGGATCCGAAGGATTAGTAGGTGTTATCTAAGAAAGGCAGAAACAAAGAGCATTCCTGGCAAAGTAAACATCACTTGCAAAGGCCTTGAGATAGGAGGAAGCTTGATGCTTCTGGAACTAAAAGATCAGTGAGAAATGAATACGAAATAGGCCTGCATGGGGTGTATGAGGATCCCAGGATCTGATCGGGAGAACAGAAGACCACACTGACATTGAGTAAGCTTTGAAACATTTCAAGGACAGAAATTAAGCCCTGGCCAGTATGGCTGGCTCAGTTACTTGGAGCATCCTCCTGTAAACTGAAA
Source organism: Anoura caudifer (assembly GCA_004027475.1). Lineage (NCBI taxonomy): Eukaryota > Metazoa > Chordata > Mammalia > Chiroptera > Phyllostomidae > Anoura > Anoura caudifer. The sequence goes on along the minus strand of PVKU01009593.1, from coordinate 29,835 downwards.
GGTTAAGGGTTTGATTACCAGTCAGGGCATGTGCCTAGATTTGGGTACATTCCCTTGTCAGGGTGGGACCAAACTAGCATCAAGTTTCTCTCCTTCTCTCTCTCCTTTCCTTTCCCTCTTTCCCAAATCAATAAGCATATCATTGGGTGCAGGTTAAAAAAGAAAAAGAAAAAAGAAGTGACATTAATCAGATTTGCACTTTTGAAAGATTGCTCTGGGGGATTCTGGTCAAGTTGGCAATACTCACATTCTCCCACAACCACATCAAAATTACAACTAAATACAGAACAACCATCATTTAACAACCACCTGAAATCTAGCTGAACAGAAGTCCTACAACTAGGGATTTAAAGAAGAAGCCACATCTAGACTGGTAGGAGACACAAACAGGCTGACTCCACTCCCACGTGTGGTGGGTAAAAATTGGGAGGGATATCTCGGATGCAGAGGTCTTTCCTCTCAAGTGACAGGTCCCAGCACTCACACCAGGACCTGAAGCCCAGGGTTCCAGTGCCAGGAAGAAAAGCCCTTATAACTTCTATATGTAAAAACCAGCTTGGATTGTGGCTGAGTGAGATGGAGTCCCAGGTGTTCCTTTTTTTTTTTTTTTTTTTCTTTAATTGATTAGAAAGAGAGAAACATTGTTCCACTTATTTGTGCATTCATTGGTTGCTTCCAATATGTGCCCTGACCAAGGATTGAACCCACAACTGGGCATATTGAGACAATACTCTAACCAACTAAGCTACCCGGCCAGGGCCCCAGGTGTTCCTCTTAAAAGGCCTCTGAACAGACTTACTCAGACTCACTTGCTCTGAGTTCTAGCGCTGGGGCACCAGTGACATATGAAGAAAAATTAGGTTGTCTGACACTGGGGTGAGAGCTGAAGAGGCAGCTTTCTCGCAGACAGAAATGCTGGCAGAGGCCATTGTTTTGTTTCTGGGCCCTCCCACCACAGAGCTGGCAGGCAGGTGCTGCGTCTAAGACTCTATCGACCTGGCTCTCACTGTTCACCCCATCCTGGCGATTCCCTGAGACCCCACTGCACCCAACTTGCAGGCCAGCACAGCCCTTACCAGTGATTTTCCCATGCAAACTGCCTGAGTATGCTCATGCTTTGGACTTGTCTAAGGTTCACTGATTGTAGCAAACAGCCCTCTGGCGCAGGATATTGATAGTGGTGAAGGCTGTACATATATGGGAGCAGGAGGAACATGGAAAATCTCTGTATCTTCTGCTCAATTTTGCTATGAACTTACAACTACTCTTTAAAAAAAAGTCTACTTACAAAAAAAGAAAAAGGTACCCCTGGCAATAGATTTTGCATTCCATCATGCTTTCTTGCTAAAAATACGTAAGGCTTTTATCCACTCCCGAGGTATTTCTAGTCACTCCATTTGCTGGGTACAGTTTGTGTCTCATTCATTCTCACCATTAGCCTGGAGATTATCACCTCAAAGTCTCAACATTGTTTCATTTTCCAGGCTCCTCAGACTGAGGTTGCTAGCCTCACACTCCTATTGTGACTCCAGCAAGCTTGGATTGTGGTGGCTACTGTTCATGTTTTCTATATAAACCCTTCTTTCCCTTTTTCCTACTTCTTCCCTATTCCTGGTAAGAAGAGTCCTATCCTCTCCACTCTACCAGCTCTCTGCCCACAGTGAGCTTGGTTCTTCTCTTGACCTTCCCCGCAGAAATAATGTCTCACTTTGTTAAGAGGCCATCAGTTAATATCTGAAACGCATACTCCTTCCAAAGCAAGGAAGAGTTGCGTTTGTAAGCCGGTGGTTCTCAAACATAAATTTGCTTCAGAAATCACCTGGAGGGCTTGTTGAAACACAGGTGCTGGGCTCCCCACCTTCAGAGTTTCTGATTTGATAGGTCTAAGATGGAGCCTGCAACTTGGCGTTTCTGACAACTGTGTTGACTTCATGTTGAGATACGCTGTTGTAAGGGTTAATCTCTGTGAACAAAGCAAAAAGTGACCTTATGTACAGTTTCAGAGGGAATTCAGGGATTGGGAGAGTTGGAGATTATCAGGTCCCCCAGAAGTGGAAGACACGTGATGGCTGTGTGGTTGATTGTTCAAAGCATTGAGCCATCCCTGTCACAGACACATGCGCTGATGTCTCTCAGTGCATCAAGTGATTGATTGGTATTGTTTTTAGTTTTGTGCTTACCTGTGTGGATTAGACCAAAACGACAGTCTTCTTTTCTTGAATCTGGAGCAAAAAATTTTTATTCTCATTGGTGAGCATATACTCATACTGCTGCTCCTCCCTCTTCAGAAGCAGGACTACCCAGTTTTCCCCAGAGAAAGTGCATACAAGTTTGTTTCAGAGCGGAGGGTATCACCAATGGAGTGTCATTAGAAATGCAGGGGCATCGGAAGTTATAACTCATTCACATTAACGTCCACTGACACTAAGGATTTTATCATTCACAAAAATCTATCAGTGCTGAATTGATTAGATTCTCTTGGTATTTCCTTATTAACTCAGATCTGGACACTCTATGCCACAGGCTCCAGGAAATAAAGGAGATGGAGGAAGATCAAAGCTTTTTTTCTTGTTGGATTTCTCCATATCACAATAAAGTGCGTACTCATCCCTGGAGAGTCCTGTGGGTTCTTAGGGACAGGATTGGTTGCAGCACTGTGCCCACCCTGGGAAACCTTTGGAGGTGGAAGACACAGTCTTAAGTACGTTGAGAATGGTAGCCATAACCATAAGGTGGTCACAACCGTAAGAAAGTGGCCACTTCCAGGAAAGAATACTGCATAGACCAAGAGGACAATGACAAGCGGGTACAGTTCACTTTGTTTACTAAGTTGTACGCAGTTTTATGTATGGTACTTTGAGTGAATTATTGTAAAATTTCACAAAAAATTTGTAACACTGATGAGGAAGAAAAATATAAAAGAACAGGTTTCAAAAGGAGCCAGTTTCTGTTGCTTTCGATTTGTTTTTAAACAGAGGAATTCAGAGACTTTATGTAGCTCAGTCAGGCCCATGGCTGATTTCCCCAGAATGTGAAATCTTTCTCCAAACCTCTTTGGAACACAGGGGCTCTGATCTGAATCCAGACTGTGCAGTTCTGACTGGACAGGGTAGTTCTCCATCCACTGGTACAGGCAAAATCAGGTTTCCCCACAGTGGTTGACTCACACCGTGTAGACAAATGAGGAGTAACATGGGAAGCCCAGAGTTCAATCTGAGGTTCTTCCCTGCATAGAGTGCGTGATGAGGCTGCTAGATTCTTTTTATAAGATATGGGCCCTTAGTTGACCATGGGGCGTCCATCTCTGAAGATAAATCCCTTCTCGGAGTTCACCTCAAATCAATCTTTCTTTTCAGGGTCTTTATCTGCCTGCTAAGAACCCCTTTCTTCCCCAAAGGGAAGGTGTACTTGCCTGTAATAATCTGCCCTTTAACTTTAATTAACTCTTTAATTTCTTGGTCCCACCCTCTTCCAGCCTATAAAAACCTTTTGTACAACTAATGGAGCCACCTTCTAGTTGGTAAAGAATGGGATGGTGCCCGATTCATGAATCCCTTATTAAAATCAATTGGATCTTCAAATTTACTCACTTGAATTGTAACAATTTTAAACATGTAGTTTAATGTGTTAATTTTATCTACCCAAAACTGTTAAGAAAGGCAGGAGGAAACCTTATCGATTTTGGGTGTGTATCAGAAAAAAACTGTAACATTCAGCTGCTGAAGTTCCATAATGTAGCAGAACTCAAACTGAGGTCAAGATTCCTAAACTTATACATAAAACTAGTAAATTCATACACATGTAACTTTTCAAAGTCATCATCTTATTCTTGACCAGCCCTGGCTGGGTGTCCTACAACCTAACTCAAGTTCCAACAATCCTCTTCTCTGGTTTGATTACCTTGCCAGAGTGGTTTTCACAGAACTCAGAGAAATACTCAGCTACCCATGTATTATAAAGAATTAATATAAAAGTAAAGGACACAGAATCAGATGAAGAGGTACATGGGGTGAGGTCTGGAAGGGTCCCCATGGAACTGGGATGCACTACCCTATTGCCATGATGGATGTGTTCACCTCCCTGGAAGCTTAACAAATCTTGTTGGAGCTTTCATAGAATTTCATCAGCAGCACCCCTCCCTCACACCTACCCCTTCACAGAGGTTGGTAGATGGGACTGAAAGTTCCACCCCTGTAATAATCTGACCTTTGTGGTGGCCAGGGCACAGACTAAATATTTCCTATTATACTACAGATACCCACTTGGACTGCCATCCTAATACCCAGGGATTCCCATTCTCTGGTAAATGTACCTTCTGCTGTTACATTTGTTTGGGTCACAGAAAGTAACTGACCTAATGCAGGCAAATGAGCAATATCCCTGGGCAATATGGAGAAATGTAACTATGAACCTGATTTCTCCCTTGAACAAAGACGAAACTGCAGGAGCTAATAGATTATGACATTACCTGCCCCGTGGACGAGGAAACAGAAAAATCTATTCCAGTCAAAGACTGAGAAAGGGAACATGGGTAGGAAAGCAGTAACTCCCGGTTTCTCCTCAGTGCTCCTGGCTTCTGGTCCCACACGGTTCCAGAAACCCAGCCCTATGCTGATCTTGGGTTCTGTGAGCGCCACCACTTCACCCTTCTAATAAAATTCAGCTCTCTTTGTTAGAGAAGATGGGTTTCTATTACTTGCAGGAGAAAAGTCTGTTAAAACAAAATTTATCTTTAAAAGAAAACACTGAGTTCACATCATATTGGAAAAGTAATTTTTTATTATGACAAAAATAAAACTGTTGACTGAAAACAAATGAATGTTACACTGTATTGCACCATGATTGCAAATGAGCCAAAACTTGTCTAAAAGATGAACACTCCAGAGCAAACAGCATCTTTTTACTTGGGTATGCAGACATGCAAGCAACTCATTATAGCGTAATTGCAGAAATAAAAAATCATGAGTAGCAGCAAGCTAAACTTAACATATAAAAGAAGCATTTTATGACAGGAATGAAGTTATTAAACATTTAAAACATGTCTTTTAAACAACCCACCATTAGAAGAACATGCTTTGAACCATTTTCAAGTAATGATGTCAATGCATTAAGTAATTTGTTTCCTTTAAAAAAAATAATCCTTGTACAACTGACTAATAGCACACATTTCAGTTGCTTGGTTGAGGTTAAGAAGCATAGTCTGTGGCGTGACACAATGTTTTTCCCACTCTGTTCAACCAGGGTACCGACAGAGAGATCCCATTCATAAGTTTGGCCTTATTTACACCATCTACTACTTGACCCACCTGATTAGCTAAAATATTGTTACAGCTTTTGCAGAAAGCCTGAAGCTTGAAGAATAACAACAGTTTGTATTTAAATCTTAAAAAAGGAACACAAATATAAATACAAACATTTTAAAGTAGTTTTACATTCTGAAGAAGTATATTATACAGGGCCTGCTGTTTCCTCTTTAATGCTCTAAAGCACCAATTCATTTTAAGATGGCAACATGATTATATTCATTATATTCTGATTAGAATAAATGCAAGAGCAAGGCTGCTTTTAATTTTTTCCTTTTAAACCATGTTCTGTGCAATAGATGAAAAGGGTAAAATTTGTAACTATTCCATAGTTGGAAAAATATAACCATTTTATTTCACACTCTTAATGAAATAGTGGCTAATATTTTTTAAAAAATCAAAGTTAAATATTTTATAGCTACACTGAACAGTTTACTCCAAGAGAACAAAACAGAGTTTGTAGAGTCCTTGAATGTCCTGAGGAATAATGTTAGAAGATATGATTAAAGTGGTATATGAATAGGGAAATACATAAATAAATTATTCATAACGAAGATCAACTGATAGTCGTTTGACCTCTTACAAACATGGATGGCAATATATTCACAGTATAATATAATCAGTCAGATTTTAGGGTTTTCCTTTCCCTTATTTGACATTAACTAAACTAAACAAATATTGCCTGAGCACTTGCTCATTTGCTTTAATGAAGACAATATTCGGATCTGCTGCACCAGGCTAGCCCTGCTGGTGATCAACGAGAATAAATCAAAACAAAATCTCCAAGGAATACTCTCCCTTAGCTGTGAATTTTGCATATTTCAAATAGAGTTTGGGTGAAGGGGTATTTATAGGATGGTATAACATCCCACAAACTTGAGCAAAGCACCTTATGGATTGAAAAATGAGGTAATTTTAAAATTAAAACTGTACTAGTTTGTGCAAGAGAACATTTCTTCTAGAGCTTTGTTTTCTAAAGATATGCATGGTACATTTTATTATTTCTCCACTTCTGAGAGAAAATGTAGATTACTCGTTTTAAAAAAAGCAAAAGATGCCTCTATGTGACTACACTCTCAAACTCTTAAAACCTGATGGGTCTTCAATCCTTTGGTTACATCCCAAGTTCTACAGCAAAACACTGCACTTTCTAGTGCCTAATTTTAAGGACCTAAAAAGAGGAAATTTATTGTTGTCATTCAAATTTCCTAATTATTTAGCGTACTTTTGAAGATTTTTCTACCCATGTTTATCTTTACTATCAAGTGTTTTGACTTTTGAATCTAGGTATGCCTCTATACCTCTCTAAATTAACATTTCCCAAACATTTTACCAAATTATATACATTTAAAGCTGATTTTAGGCCTGCTGACCACAATAATTTTTCCACTTTAAATACAAAGTACTTGAAAATATCTTTCTTTATTGGCCTTCTCTATTTAGCTTTGGCCACCTGGAACTCTTAGAAAATACTTCTTGGGAACCTGACTTTTGGATTTCGGTCTTCACAGTAATGGTAAATGAATAAGGATAAGACATTAATGAGGGAAAAGAAAACAATCCTGCTAACCTTGAATACAAGCTACTCTCAGGTTTATATAGATGTTTGTAAAATATTGACGTTCTGGCTGCACTATGGTTTCAATACTGGAAAAGTCAAACAGAACTGCAGTTGGAGATGGCATAGAGTCAGTAAACTGTGAACAAACTAAGGCCTTCTAATTAGTAAAAGCCAGAAAAATACGCAAGGTATTCTTTAGAAAAGAGTATTTCCAACAGATGCTGGTGTTTTATCAGCAGCTTACTATCATGCTCTTAGTATGGCTTATTTTTTTCTTTTGCAGTCATTAGCTATTAGCTCAATTTAAGTTGAGTAGCAATTATTAGTTGATATTTTGCTTTCTTATTTGATTGTATTCATACACTAAATAAAATGATAAAGAGGTGGGAATCAAATAATAGATAAAAATGAATTTAATTCCATATTACATGGTTTTTTTTTTTTTTCAATTTTAATATAGCATGTGAAGATCCAGGATTTTAAAACTAAAAGACATGGTGGAATCCTAGCTTAAGCTCCTCATTATGAAAACCAATAGAAAGGCCATGACAGAAATTGTCTAAAATCAACCACACAAGTAATGGTCAAGTTAAATTTCAAATCCACTTCTTTAAATAGCCACAAAAATATTCTACCAGATACAAATCACCATGCTGTATCTTTTTGTTTTTCTTTTCTTTCCTTTTCCCCTTTTATCATGCTGTACCTTGAAATGACCTTACTCTGACAAAATAAAGAGGATCCTTTAGGATTGAAGTGGATGTGAAATATTTTGGATCTGAAGCCATCGATGAAAAGTTAAGACTCATGACCTTGGTCTTCAAACATAAATGTCCATGGAACATATCCATCTACAGGCATAACAGTATGTTTTTAACTGATGTGGTTTTACATAGTTAAGAATTACATGAGCAGTAGTCAGAAACAATTTCATTTCAAATTTATCCTAAGATACTGCACCAAAATTTTTTTAAATATTTTATTTTCTTTGAAATTTTCTTTGCTTTGTGATTCCCCATAACACTTCGGAGAATATTGTTTACACCGCTGCCTATACCATTCACTGTTTCCATAGGAAAAATATATATATAGTTCCTCTTTATGTTAAAGATAATGAAAATTAACTTATGCTTAATTAAGATGACTATGGGTATAGAGGTGGTACACATGTAAAATTATTTTAACAATAAAACCTGAATTTATTATCTTTCTTCAAATGAAAATAGAGTAAAATTATACCTTTAAGCATACTAACATAGGACCTAAAAGCAAAAGTTATGTATTTAAATCAATTTTTCAATAGAATATAGATATATATTATTTTAGATTTTAAGAAATTAAATTACACTATACAAAATGTGCAGTATATCCCCAAATAAAAGGACCTGTTAATTCTAAAAGAGTTCTCAAGTGGGCTTCAATAAGAGAGATGGGTTTAAATATGAACACAACATTTTCAAAATTAGGAAAAGTGCCAAATTTGAACTTACACACATACACACGGCAATGACATTTTAGTTGTACTATGTTTAAAAGGTAAATTTTAGTTTCTTTATATTCAAATTAAAAACAAAATGTAGAATAATCTCCCTAAATGAATGAGGGTGGGTCCCTTGCTTTCCACTAACTAGAAACTATGCTAGGTAACTGAGGGGTTGATGGGGAGGGTGAAACTCAAATTATGCCACTGATAATTAGTTGTTAATTTGACTTCCGCAGAACAGGTATAGTACAAAATTAAGAACTCATATCAAAATATGAATAAAGGCACTAATCACAAATTTACATTTTCATCAGAAAATATCTTATAGGTGGTTGAGTTATAATGAGTGCGAGAATCAAAGCTTTAGCATTAAATACATGCTTGGGTCAAACCATTCTCTTGGAGTAAAGGGTAATCAGTTTCCATATTACTGTTACAGGAAATATCAACTGAGAATCTATAAAATACTTTAAAAAATCCTACATGAATTTATTGATTGAACTTCCCAATCGTTGGCACAAAATATAGTTGAATGCCAATTTCACTGTCAACACACAGCTAACATAAATTATTTCTAACCCCAAACAAAGTGTTTTTCAAAAAAGGATCTAAAAAATAAAATAAATTGTATTTTAAAAATTAAATAGCAAACTTGATTCTATACTAGTTGTTCACTTTCAATATAATGCTGATGTGGTAATATAAAAAATAACCATATAATTTGGTAAGAGAAAATTGAGCCAGCCAACCTTATTAGATGTAAGAAGACAAATTTCAAAGTAACAACATATATAAGAATATTAGTATGTTTTTTCTCAGGGCAGAGTTAGGAGAACTATTGTCAGTATTTATAGCTAAACTATGTAACCAAGAGAAAAATTCTGGCTAAGTGTGCTTTGAGTAAATAGTATTTTCATAATTCTTATTCTCACTGCAACATACACACCACAAGGCATCCATATTGATTTGTCTGTTTTCTCCCAGGTTCTTGATTATGAATTATATTAAAAACAAAATTTATCCTCTACTTGGTAGAATCAACTAAGAAAAAGGTTCAAAACAAGGTTAATAAACAACTAGTTCTCAAAGTCCAAAAAGCTCTTGTATGGCCATTTTTCATTTCTAGGGTGTGCTACCACTAAATAGAAATGAGAAAAATGTTACCATATTCAACTAAATTAATTAGACTAAGTAGAATAAATCAAATGTACCTGAAAAGAGACCAGAACTTAAACCAACTTACAATAAAAAATAATTAGAATTAAAATACCACTTTTGAATAGGTATTTTGATATTCTAAAGAACACTGAATCCTATTTTTGACCCAAATGGGAAAAAAAAATACTGCAAAGATGAAGTATTATTCCCTAAGTATGTATTTTATCCCTTTCATTATAGCAAAATCATACATTTCAGATAAAAAGGATTAAAATTAAATGCCTGTCCTCCTTCTTAGGGAGTGCACTGCTTAAGATTATTGTTCATAGTTGATAACTGTGTTGAAAATTTTTTAATACTAGCCAACAAACTTTTGATAGATTATGACTTTTTTCCTACTTTTTAAGTTGTTAGCGTAATAGATTTGTATCTCATCATAATATTCTAAAAGCCAGAATTAAATACAGCGGTTTCCTATACTCCAGCAAAAAACTTCAGAACAGGAGGCATAACGCTAAAGATGGCAATTGTTTCAAGCTTAATACACTACAGCCTCAAACAGACGTAAGGAAAGCCAGACGAAAGCCAGACAAAAGCCAGACGGCTTTTTAAAGTAACATACTGCTGCTGGTAATAATACTATTACAAACACCATTTCAGATTTTAAGAAATAAAATAAACTCTTTATACTGTGCTCTAGCTTATTGCCCAAAGCAGGTGGGATGTCCCTTGCAAGTGGATAGGTGAACTTTATGCTGATAATAAAGTTTTTTTGTAAATGATAGCAAAATATATTCCAAGTTTTAATATTAGTGCTGGTATGCTTTAATAACTTCCAATATTTACTTATGCACTCAATAATGTGACATTCTTAAAATACTGGATTTATCCAAAATATTAATCATCAATGTAGGACTTTCAAATAAATATTTTACCTTGATTAGCTTTTCACCAAAAATAATCCCACGTTATAGGCAGAAATGTAGACTTAATTCCTTTAGATAAATAGCCAATTTAATTTCCATGCTAATAGAAACTTAAAATTATTCCATGATTTGCAATAATGTAGGGGAAGTTAACTCATTTAAGGGCAGTTCCTCTGATGTTTAATCTTTCTTACATATATTTTCTAGGCAGATTTCTTTTTCTATAATAAGTTGTATCCAAAAGATAAGTGGTTTATAGAGGGAACAAATATTTAGTGCTGGTTAAGTTTGCAAGCAGTACCCCATGATTTCCACCACTGCTTTGTCAAATCACGAATTATCTGGTGGCGTAGGGATAGTAAAGAAATGAAAGAACTTGGTCATTAAAGTTATTACAATACTTCAGAAAACATTAAACATATGACAAACATTTCTTACAAGGCAGTCACTGATTAATTAGAATAAGCAGTCAGAAAAATTCTGTTGCTGAAAACATAGTTATACATTAGTGTTGATCCAACTGAAGATTAGTGCATTAAAAAAAAGTTAAGAAAAAATCTTTCATGTTCCAGTTCAGCTGCACTTGATTCAAGTGTTGCTCATAGAGGTTTGTGTTGTTATAAATTAAACATGCTGCTGCCTTAGCAGCCAAAGGTACTAGGAAAAAATGTTCATGTCACAGAATAAATAGAGCAGTCTCTTCCAAGCAAAAAAGTTATCTCACACCAATTCTGGAGGTCATCCACTCCAGACCTTGGCACAACCTGAAACGAGAGAAAAATATTTCCAAAATGAAGAACTTTATAATTAAAAACTGAAAGCACATGTACTATTTTTAGTATTACCCAAAGCTTGGTGCTACAATCATTATTTATACACTTAAGTGACAATTTTCACGTTAACACTAAAATAAGTAGAAACTGTGAACTGAGGATTCACGGAAATAATACGACTTTATTCAGATGAGTAACGTGGGAAACTGCTTCAGTCTCGTCTTGAGGAGGTGGCTTTGGCATTTTGCCAGCAAGACTGCAAATAACCCTCCCCTGTCCCTACGGTGTGGTCACTAGGGACAGACAAGAGGACTTCACCTCACCCTCCCAAATTCCAAAGAGTAAAAGCGTATGGCACAATCTTAAAAGTTTGGGTCAAAAAAGTCTACATGTAGCCATTATACTGAAAGCTAGTTCTAGTATAAGAAAAACTAAGAGGACCAAGTTAATTTGAGCGTTCCTAAGTCCTGGAAATAAACTGGCTAATCCTGCATAACACACTGGCTCTCCTTGCACCATTTATCCAAACTCAAGTTCTTAGGAAAGGCAGCATATACTGCTATAATGGTATTTGTTTCAAATGTTTGCTGTCTAAAAATATGCATCCCCAAAGGACTCCTGATAATAAAGGAGATATACTCTTAGGCTTAATTAAACCTTTGCAGAAAATGTGAAATGCCTTTGAAGCTTCCTCTTTAATTCAAGTAACATTACAGTTTTCTCCCAGTTAATAAATGATAAGTCAAGAAATAAACAACTACAAATGTGGATTATGAAGTTAATTCAAAACTTTATTACCTATTTTTGATAAAACATTCCATTTACACTAAAAGTTACAAGAACTTGTAACTTTATTAAATTTGAATTGAACAATAGTAATTGACTAAAATTATTTCAATCTTGTAACCCTGAGACACAATATAAAAACCTTCTTTAATTAAGGAGCAAAAAAGCAGGATCAAATTAATAAACAAGTTGGCTTAAAAAAATTGAAAAGAAATTTGAAAGACATCATCCTGATTAACACTTACCCTTCTCCTGTCAAAGCGCAGCAGGACTGAATGTGCCACGGATGGTCCTTAATTGAACTAAGGGTGAGGTATTTGGAGATTTCAGCTGCTGTCATACACCCTTTCATATCCTGTTTATTTGCAAAGATAAGGACCGCAGCCTTCTGTAAATCCTGCAATCAATACAAAATAATTCTAATGCCAGAAATGTCACAATTCAAATGAAACTAATGAAGCAGAAGGGTAAAATGTATTATTCTACTGGACAATGATAATGAATCCACACACTTTAAAATGATTACACACAAATGTTTAATTAAAAATTTTATGAAAACTAAAGTAAATTATCTCAAATAACCACAATTTAATAATTCAATCAAGAAACAGATTAACATAAATTATTTTTCTATTGATAGACCGAAGGAGTCAGCAAAATAAACCTGAATCTTAAGTACTGACTTAAAACTATTATGAGTAATATTCTATCGGGCAAATATGGTGATGTGTTGCCAGACACTATATATATAGAGTTTCTGCAAAATGTAAAGGAGAGTACTAAGGGTGAGGGCTGGGCAATACTTATTAGTCTTTGTATAACTTAAGCTCAAGCCTTCAAATTCACTGCAGCATTGTTTATACTATCAAAACATTAGAAATAACCTCAATGTTCATCACTGAAACAACAGTCATGCAGTGACTAATGGTTGTTAAAACGAATGAACACAGGTTGTATACACTGACCTGGACAAATTGCAATGTTGTGTCCAACCACCCCCCCAAAACCAAGTTACAGAAAAATATGTAACCATTACATAAAGTTTTATAAGCATGGCATATAATATTCTGTACATACAGGTATTCACAGGACTAATAATCACTATTTTAGGACAGTGGAATTCTTTATGGATTCCCTAAGAGAGAAAATAAGGAAATCAAATAGAAGAAATCACAAAAGATATTTACCATCTTATGTTGAACAATGGGCACATAAATGTGTTTTATTATAGAATTTTTTTGTATATTTGAAATATTTAGAATTAAGTGATCTCAAATTTTCACTAAAGAATTTTTAATTATAAACTCTTAGGTTTTTAAAGTTAAGTCTTCTCCTTTCTTGCTTTGATCAGATAGAATTTTAAAGGCACAAATCAGTAGTTCTAACTATGAAAAAATCTTTTTTATAACAGTAGCCTACAAATTAACATCCCGGATTTTTTTTAAGTTTGAAAAAGTAATGGAAATTTCTGAGTTTAAGACTTCTATTAATTTAATATGTAAAACTTGGTTCATGATGAAATAACCAACAGCAGAGCACATTAATAGTTGTAAAAAAGCAAAACCAGAGTAGACACCTTACTCCATTGTTTGTTTGTTTTCAAAATTTACCTCATGAGCCAACATTCTGTATAATTCTTCTTTCGTAATAGCTAGTCGTTCCCTGTCAATGCTATCAACAACGAGAATGATGAACTAGAAGACAATTAAAAAGAAAGAAAACTGAATGGGATGTTGAAGTTTTCTGCAAAACTACTTTCAAGTGATAAAGTACTTTCTTCACATGGCATCATCATTACTAGAAAACAGTCTACTGTTTTTTCATCATAAAGAGTTTATGTTATATGGAATCACATCAACAAATACAAACCATGCCCAATTTTATTTTTATAAAGAAATGTTTGAATATATAATATTCTGCAACACTAAGATTTATTTTAAAAAGTAATCCAAATTTAAAAAAAAACAAAATCACACTAAATAACTTTTGCTAAACCTTGAAAGTAATCTATACTCATTCATTTAGGCAATCAATAATTATACGTAATCCAGTCTCCTATCTACTAGAAAGAAGTACACAAGCTAGTTTGAAAGAAAAAGAGAAATACTTTAAAATAAACTAATGAATAAAAAAGCATTTTAAAAACAACAGTATCAACAATAAAAGTGCAAGAAAATGTGCTAAATAGAAACATATATACTTAGGTGTTAATATGCTAAAGAGGAAGCAAGTGAATTTAAAGAGAGCAAAGAACACCTGACACAGCTGTTGGGAGCTGTGTATATGAAAAAGGTAGGTCTCACACATTAAAGACAAGAGTGTCTCCAATGAGAAAAATAAGATATAATGATAAAGGGCTCCTAAGTGAACATCTTATACAGAAGAAACAATTAAGAAATGAAATTAAATGATGTTAAGGATTATAGTACAGAAAGTGATGCAAAATAAACCAAGACAGGAATGGTAGAATCAGATTATTCAGATGACTGTTAAACTGGGGAAATAGAGAACTAAGGTAATCTGAACATAAACTGAGAGGGCTTAGAAAGGAATCAAAGAAAATAGAAGAGATAAATCTAAGAAACATGGAACAGTTATAATGGAAATAACTTTACATTCAGGAGTAAGATATCAGAAATTAGTCACCAACTGTAACTCCTTGTATTATAATGGAGACATTTCAGCATTTGGATGATTCCTCAATGTAAAGAATTTAAGATGCAAGATGATGAAGTTGAACAAAGACATCTGGGGAACACTACATAGTTAATAAGATCACTACGTGGAATCTAAGATTGCAAATGCTATGTGCTATACTGGTGTGCTGTAATAAAGGCCGAAGATTCTTGTGGAAATAATTTATTGAAAGAGTATTTCATGCAAATAGTATTAGTATTTGCCCATGCTAAATCAATTTTCAGCAATTTCAATAACTACCATTTTGTAATGCTATAAATGTACATGAATCAGCAAGAATCTATTTTGATTTGTTTATCAAAGATACCTATTCTTTTTATACCTGCAGTTAATCGTGAGCTTTGAAAAAGTACCAACAACTATACTGTTTAAATAGTCATAATGCTAAAATGTTCTTCTTTACTTTCTAACATATTTTAGTTTTGGAATGTTATTTTACTGTGTGTGTGTGTATATATACACACATACATACATACACACACACAAATATATATACAAATATATATATTAAGCTAACGTTACTATAACATTTGCTTACCAACTTATCCTCCTCAGCAAATAAAAAAAAATTGCTACCACAACTGCTGAGTATCTATGACATACCATTTTGGTTTGAGTAGTTATTCACTGCACTAGAATATAAACACACATATACATATGCTATTACAACATAAATCTAGAGGAATATGTGTTTTGATTTAAAAAGGCAACATCGCTCCACCACCCCACCCCCAAAAAACCCACTCAATTTAAGAGGCTTCATTTTAGAAAATAATTATTGGTTTGGTATACTTCTTTGTAAAGAAAAATTATGGATGCAATTATTAAAATTCTGAAAGTTAAGCCTCTCTCATCAGCGTTACATGTTTATTTGTTTAGTCTGCCTCTAAGAATACCAACAGAAATAAACATACTCTAGATCTCTTCCCCGGGTTGGTTCTGAACTCGTGAGTGACTCAGAACTCTGGGGCTGGCCTGCAAATCTACTTTTTTCAATTAAAATATAATCTCATGAAATTTTTAAATGTCCATGTTATTCAAAAATCTTGTATTAAATTATGCTTCAAGCATTTTGTTTTTCTTTCATGGGAACTTCAGAAAGATGATATAAACTTTACCCTCATGCCCAGTTTCCGCACCAGTGGAGGCACTGCAGTACTATGGGGAGAATTAACTGAGACCTGCACGCTGGTTAGCACTCAGCTAGTCTTAGCGCTCGCCACTCTTTCTACTTGCTTGCCTTTTATTTGAAAACCTCAGATTCCTCACCAAACGAAAAAAGAACTTCAAAAAGCAACTTATGTCTTAATCATTTTCTGGGTTTAGTCTGGTTCTTTTTTTGGTTAAAATTTACTCGCATAGCAACTTCAGCGTACCTCTGTGTTTGAGTAGTACGTGTTCCAGGATGACCGCAGTGACTCTTGCCCACCAATATCCCACATGAGAAAATGAGTGTTCTTGACAACTATTTCTTCCACATTGCTTCCTATGGTTGGAGATGTGTGAACCACTTCATTCATTAAGCTGTTGAAAAATACCATAAGAATTCTTTTGTGAATCTTGAGAACCTGAAGCAAGTTTTAATCTCTATATTTCATAGGAATCAATCTTCCTTATTTGTACCAATGATAGTAACCATAAACATCAAAAATATAATCTTACAGAACATTTGTGCAAACAAATATCTAGACAAAGAACAACTCCTGAAGCAAAACTGTTTTTTATTTTGATCTTTTAATGGGATAAACTACAGACTTGATTTGGATAGAAGGGAACTCTATGGTGTGAGTTTGCATTTCTGTGGCCAAAATTTTAATACCACCCAGGCCTTATTATCAGTTACAGCAGAACCAGTGCTCCATCCTGAAGACCAAGTTTCTAGGTGATAGTGACATTGATACTTACAAAGCAGCAACCATGGAATGGTAGGCCATCTATAATTTTGAAGACTGTCTATGTGAGAAAATTGAGACTTGGTTCAGCCATAAAAATCAATGCAGGCCTATTAACCTAAACTACAGTCTTAAAAAGATAATGCTATGGAGCAAATGAAAATTTTAATTAAAATTAATTCTAAATATATTTAGTACACTGACGCTCATATCACACATATTATCATAATCATTCGTTAACTACATTAATTTATGCAACAAATATGTATTTGCTTGTAACATGCCAGTAGTGTGTTGAAAGAAGTTTACAAACCTCTTTTGTGTATTATATATATTTTTGAAGTCATGTACAAAGTTATTTCAACAACAGTGACAAGATTTCTGAAATGCTTTTATTTGATGTTTAAAGACAAAGTCATATTAAAATACATAATGGCCAATGACTGTTTTAAAGAAAAACAAGTAGTTACTCAGCAGTGAAACAACAGACATACTTAGTAGCTTTCGGCAAAGCAGCTGAAAGGTATGTTAAGCACTGTTTAAGGGAAGAATTTCTGGACAGCTATCAACTGATACACTTAAGATGAGGTGGGAAGACTAAGAACCACATAACATGCACCGTATTTTTTATAACTACTTGTTAAAATGCTTGGGATGTAAATCCATTTTCATTGCTTAACAAGGATCATTTCCTTGGCAGTAAAAGGATAATGGGATGTACTTTGACAAGTAGACTGATGGGCTGTTAAACTTTCTTTAAAGTATAAATGTATTTCTCTTATAGTGTAAAGCTTTTCCCTGTTGCAAGCTACTAAAGCAGTATTTTCAGGGGAGATCTTCATTTCTTTTGATTTGACAAGTCTGGCTATGTAGAACAATTCCAGGTGTATTTGGAGTAGCAAGGGCTTCTTAGAGATCACAATCTATTTACATTAACCTCAGTATGATAACAACTAAGTGAAATACATTTAGTTACTCACCTCACTCTGGTACTATAATATGTGCTTTATTTATTCTAGTTTAGTATTAATTCTTTCTTTTAACGCCAGAAAAAGAGTTTGTGAAGGCTTTAACAAACGTAGAACAGCTTACCTTATTCACTCTTGCATAAATTTTGTGTTTGGTAAAATATAAAACCATAAGATCAACTTTTTCCATTATATTATAATAATACCTTATTATTTATACAAAATTAGTTCTAATAACTAAAATAATTAAAATTATTTTAATGAACGTCTATACTTACAATTGATAAAGAATGGTGGTTTTCCCTGCATTATCCAGTCCCACTATAATCACTTTGTGTTCTAGAAAAAAAAAAAAAAAGCAAAACCATTAACATTTATCACTGCTACACATAACAATTACATGCTTTCAACAATGATTATTAGTTAGCTCTCTAATGAGAATCATTCCCTGGATACTTATTACTAGACTGTTAAAATAAAGGAAAAAAAAGGGAACTTTATGACGTCAAGACCTCCTGCCTTGAGTGATGCAAGCTATTATGATAGTCTTCACCCAGCTTTCTTACAGAGGAGTGCGGGAGACAGCGGGAAGGACGCAGGAACTTCGTCCCTTCTACTGAGTTGGGGGGAAATTCAAATACTAGTGTGGACAAGACATTGTAACTTAAAATGTAAGTTTTTTTTTTTTTAATGTTTGACACCTGCTTGCCCTTTCTATTGATCAAATTAGCTTTTTCTTAAGTTGTTTTTACACCTGGAAGTTTTCCCACCCATGTACACCAAGAGTTTTTTCCCACTTTCATTTAAAAACCCAATTTAAAACATAAATCTGAAAAGTTTCCCATAGCTATTGAAATATACACTCTCAACCAGTTTTTCATCACTTCAATTGATTTACAAATAAATAAGCAATTACTTAATCTCTAATGGGTTTTTCCAATCCGGATTTTATAATTGGTTTGAGTAGGTACTGCTTCAGCTCTTGGTGAAACAAAAACCTCTTCCTTCCCTTCCTCCTCCTGGTGCCATGCACTGACAGTCACTTCTTTTGCAAGCAGTTTAATTATTCTGTTAAGTGACAGATATTCTGAAACCTCCTTTGAACACAGAAGAGAATGCTCCAGACACCATCTTTTCTAGAGTTTGACCCATACAGAATATATTCAAGATTGCTCTTCCCCAGGGCACAATGCTTCAGAAGCTATCAGTGAACATCAACAAATATGTAAGGAAGCTGCCATTAGAACCACAACACAGCCCTGGCTGGTGAGGTTCAGTGGATTGAACCTGTGGGCCTGTGAACCAAAGGGTTGCTGGTTCCCTTCCTAGTCAGGGCACATGCCTGGGTTGCCGGCCAGGTCCTAGTGGGGAGTGTGTGAGAGGAAACCACACATTGATGTTTTGCTCCCCCTCTCTCCTTCCCTTCCCCTCTCTCCAAAAATAAATAAATAAAATCTTAAAAAAAAAAGAACCGCAACACAACTACCTGCAGCCAATGATTTGACACAGTTCATATCAGAACATTGCTCCTCTTGTTAACCTTTCATGAATGTCAAAATTCTCATTACACGCCTAATCAAATGTCAGGTCATACTTCCACTCTAAAGTGTTAATACTGCATCAGTCAAAAAGAGGGGCCATAATTTACAGACAAGTTCTTAGGTAACAAACCATCTCTGTATCTTCTAACCATCTCCATTCGACAGGCATTTAATACTGCAGGACAAATGACACCATCCTCTGGAAGAGCTGTTACCCCTATGGCAGAAGCTGCTTTGTAAAACAAAACAAAGCTCATCAAAACACAGCGGGGGCACATATGCCAGGCAACGGAGCACACAGATGTTTCTCTCCCTCTCTCTCAAACCAGTAAGCATGTCCTCTGGTGAGGACAAAAGAAAAAAGAAAAAAAAAAAAGGAAGTCCAAGCTCTGGTGGGGGAGGGGGGTGGGTGTGTCATAAAAAACTGTGTCCTATATTACACTGATTATAGAATCATAAATATTATAGCTTGGGACAGATCACAAAACTTGAGATCTATTCTTTCTCTCCTACCTCTTCAGAAAAAAAAAAAAAATGCCACCTATAAGACACCTATGAGGAACCCAGTTCTCAAAACCCCCCCCACAAAACTACTAACCTGGGTCACCTTGCTTATTTTATGGAAGAGGAAATGGAAGCCCTATGTAGTTAAGTAAATGATTTTAGTAAACATAGGTAAAAGCTAGCTTTTGTTTCCCTGCTCTTTTAGCTATAAAATATTATCTTCCCTCCCCAAATCTTTAGCATCCCCGCAATCCCACCTCATTACCCATATTCCTGGATACTGAAATTTTGTTAACAGCAACTACATAAATCTGATGATTCCACAATTGACCATTTATTGAGCTCATTACAAACATGAATGTAATACTTGTAATTAAGATGAATAAAGCAAGGGCTCTACCCTCAAAAATCTTAAAAGTCAGGTATGTAAACAAGCATTTCCAATATAGCATCATTAGCACAAAGCAACAGACAGAAGTATCACACAATAATATTCTTAAGGATAAGTGCAATCTAGAATCCAACTGTTAGCTAAAGAAATAAAATGCCAATACTAAAAAAAGAAATATTCTAGACTGTCAGTCTAAGTGATTTACTTGCATTGTGTAAATTAATCCTCACAATCACTCTATGAGAAAGTGTGCTCATTCCCCATCTCCCTGACAAGGAAACAGTCTGAGGTTAAATAACTTGCCTAAGGTCATGTCATTGGGAGGTCTGGCTGATGGTCTCCCAACCTGATGCCTCTCCATGTTTGTGACACAAATCAAGTTTTAGTCTTACAATAATAAGTAACAGCTTATTGGATAAAAGAAAGACAAGGGTAAACAAAGGGATTAAATACAGATAAAGAAAGAAAATCAAAGGTCTAATTATGTAGAATACTCTGGTCACAGGCCAAGATGAAGTGCCTAAGGAAAAAGACCAAAGACTTCTCTCTCTCTCCCTCCCCACAAGGCACTGAAAATAAGCAATGACTAAGAAAGGCTTCAACAAGGAAATACTGAAATGTAGTTTTTTTACATAATTCAAATGTGACCCAGGGGAAGGTAACTTGCAAGGCAAATGTTAAAGAGAATAAACAATCTCATCATTGGTTTTCAAACTCACTGAGCTATGACCACAGTTAAGAAATACATTTTATGTCCCGACTCAGGATACACATAATTGAAACAAACAGAACAGCACCTTTGATAGCTGACACATTCTGATTGTTTTTATTTTAGACTACTTATTTCTTTTTAAAACAATGGCCCTCACTAAATTGACTTTGTTATGTTGGGTAATTTGGGGGGAAAAGCTTTTTTGAGAAATACAGGTTAACTGAGTGAGTACAAAAATATAAAAAATTTACAAATTCAAGAAGCTCAGCAAACCCCAACTAAGATATATACAAAGATATAGGTGGTTCATTGTAAATCTTCTGAAGATCAAAGACAATGAGAAATTCTGGAAGGCAGCAAGAAAAAAAGGACAAATAAAGTAAAGATATAAATATTGGCTGACTTTCCACTTGTGTAAAAAAAAAGATACCAGAAAAACAGGAGAATGACTAGAGCGTCAAAGAGGGGGAAAATCAACCTAAGATGCTATTCTCAGAAAAAATATACACTTGAAGAATGAAGGCATTTTTCAGATAAAACTAAAAATTAACCACCAAGAGAGCCACACTATAAAAATGCCAGAGTCCTTCAGCTCGAAGGAAATTATGCTAGAGAGGAATTCAAAACATCAAAAACAGTAATATGAGTAAATATAAGAGAAAATTTTACCCTCTTAAAACTTGAAAAAACACATGACAGTTTACAGCAAAAAATACAACACTGTATTGTGCAGTTTATAACACATTTAGATACAGTACATATACATAACCTGCACTGTCACAAGGGTCTAGGGGAGGGCCAAGTGCAACTTACACTTAAGATTCTTCCACTTTACAAGTATTACCTTACTAACTCTAAGTAGACTGCAAAAAGGTAGGAATGTATGTTGTAATCTCTTGAAGGATCATGGAAATAATGTAAAAGAGAATTGTTAAAATAGCCAAAAAATTTAAATGGAATCTTAAAAATTAAAGATATCGGTTAACTCCAAAGAAAGAAAGGGGAACAGAGTAACAACAAAACAAAAGCAAAGATAAATAGAAAACAAATAATAAAATTGCATAGCTTAGTATCTAACCATATCATACATCCAAGTCCATCAACAACCTGGACCAAATATTCCAATTAAAAGGGAGAGAATTTCGCACTAGATTTAAAAAAAAGACAAGATGCTACTCTATGTTCTCTTAGAACATACATATTAAGTGATACATTAACAAGACCAGCAACCACCTTAACTTAATACACATTTATAGAATATTGCATGTAACAGCAAAATACACATTCTTTTAAAGAGCAAATGGCACATCACCAAAACAGACCACAAAACTGTACTATAAAAGTTAACACATTTGAAAAAAGAAACAAAAAGAAAATCTTAGAGTATATTTCTGACAACAGTGGAATTAAATTAGGAATCAGTAATAAGCTATCTAGAAAAATAAATATTTGGAAACTAAACACTCGTAAATAATCCATAGTTCAAAGAAGAAATTAAACAAGAAAAAATTAAAACTATTTCAACCTGAATAATGAA
Organism: Anoura caudifer; assembly: GCA_004027475.1. NCBI lineage: Eukaryota > Metazoa > Chordata > Mammalia > Chiroptera > Phyllostomidae > Anoura > Anoura caudifer. Next base: position 7,603 of record PVKU01009593.1, on the reverse strand, counting down.
ATAGAATATATTAAAATTTGTGAACTGAAGCTAAATCAGCATTTAAGAGAGACATTTATAGATTAAAAAATGTTTATATATGAAAGAAAAAAGGAGACAAAAACAATGACACACATCACACCCTTAAAAACTAGGAGTGGAGGGTAAAGCATACCCAAAGGAAGCAGATGGAAGAAAATAAACATCAGAAATTAGTAAAAGAAAAATCAGAAACAATGGAGAAAATGAAAGTATTTCCTTTAAAAAAAAGTGAGAGAACTGACACTACCAGACTTCCGAATCTACCATGAAATAGTGCTGGAAGCATGATGGTGCAGCACGGCCCAGGGACAGTTTTCACTCAGTTTCAACAAAGGCTCCAAAGCAAGTCTTCAGTAAATTAGAAGCAAATGCCCACATGAAAAATTAATGAATATCAAGTCCTACTCACATCATAGCCCCCCAAAATTTGAGATGGCTTATAGGCATAAGCATATAAAAGCTACAACTTCTAGATGAAAGGAATAGAACATAGACAACAACATCTATTAGGACAAAAAGAGAAATTAGACTATACTAAAATTTCCACTGAGGAAAACTCCTCATTAACAAAATGAATATGGAAGCCAAAGACTAGGTAAAATGTTCACAAAACATGTATATATGATGGAAGACTCAATTCCAGAATGTATAAGTAATTATGTATACATAATTTTTTGGACAAAAAAATGTTTTTAAATGGGCAAAATATTTGACAATTTTGCAAAGAAAGATATACAAATAGGCAATAAGCACCTGAAAAAAAATGCTTAACATCCAATAGTCAATGGAGAAATGCAAATTAAAACCAAAATAAGATACCACTACACATCTAACAGAATAGCTAAAGTTAAAAAAGAAGACTGGCAACACCAAATGTTGGTAAGGATGTGGAGAAAGTAGAAGTCTCAAACATTGCTGGTAAGAGTAAAACAACTGTATAACCACTCTGAAAAACAATCTAACGGTTTTTACAAACTAATCATATATCTGTTCTATGACCTAAAAGTTGTACTCCTAGATATTCTCCTAAGAGAAATGAAAACATGTCTATAAAAAGTCTTAAAGGTGTTTGTGGTGTTACAGGCCATCATGATGCAAATGAATAAACAAACTGCAGCATATTCCTGCAGTGGAATTACAACACATCTAAGGGGACAGCTTCCAATGTAAAAGGATAACATAAAAATGAATATAAACAGAAAATTAGAGAACAGAAGAAAAGTTCAAAGAAACTTAAAAGATGTAGCATTATGGAACAATGCCATAAGAACAATTTTTTAAAAATTTAGCAAATTAGAAAAAAGTTTTTATAAGTTAAAAATACAATGGCTGAACAAGGAGGATGGGAAAACAAAGAAAATATCTCAGAAAGTAGAACTCAAAAAAAAACCCCAAAAACCGTAAAACTGAAAGGAGTATCTGATAATCAGTGTAGTAGCATATGATCAATCCAAAGAAAAAATTTTTAAAAAATTGCTAGAACCGAAAAAGGTACACCTTTATTTTTAAAAGGCTCAGAAAGCCTAGTGCAATAAACCAAAAAATAAATAAGGTACATCTCTTTCAAATTTAAAAAATACCAGAGGTAAACAGGAAATTCTAAAATACACTAGGCAGAAAAAATCAGAATAAAAATGATACTGGTCTTCTCAACAGCCTTGGAAGCTGGAGGACAATGACAATCAACACCTTTAAAATCCGAAATGTTTTGCAACCCAGAATTCTATATCCAGCCTAATTATAAATCAAAACTGAGGGCACATCAATACATTTTTAGGCACTGGAATTGCAAAAAAATTATCACTTTGGACAACTTTGCAGGAAATTTCTGAAGGATGTGCTTCATCAAAGTAAGCACAAAGCAAGGACATGAGTATAAAAGTACATTCCTAGAATGATGGCAAAGACAGGTCCAGAACAGCTGCGGACCAGACAGAGAAGGAAACAAGTCCAGTTTGGAGCAGGAAGGGATACTGAAGGCGTGGTGAAGAAGAGTAAATCATCTGGTAGATGTGATGTGGGGAAACTAGTACAGAGTTTCTGAGTAACATGAAATGACTTAGTCAGGTGTACATAGAAACTAAAGCAATAAGATGTTGTAATTATTTACTCTAGGGGAAAAACTGTAGGAAAAAAGGGAAACAATTTTAGCATACTGTGGCTCAGCAGCAACAAGCCTATATAGTTACAACAATGAAAAGACAGTGTGGATCAAACCAAAAACCTATATTGGGATGATGAGGGAAAAGGTCACAAAGGCACTAATTTCTCTTCTACCATAATAAGATAAATGATTTGTATACCCGAAACTAACATAATTTTGTCAATTACATTCCAATTCAAAAACACAAATGATATTTAAAATTTCTATCTATGCATATTATTAAAAATATGTAGGTACCAGGAAAAAAAGCCAAGAGATTTAACTAATACATATCATAAAGACATTAACACTGTTTAACTAAAACAAAATAAAACAACTATGTACATTATTTAATATAAAATTTTATGTACAAAAACATCAAAAAATTCAACAAATTTTTTTTTCTGGATTGGAGATACAACAGGAAATAAGATAAAGTTCATGCCTTTGAAGTTATTTCTATTGAGAGAAACAAACAAATAAACAAACTTATGAGAACAACATTAGTCCAAAAAATTAAAAATGCGTGCTAGGGTGGGAAGAATGGTCAGGGAAGTCGCTAAGGACTCACATTTGACCAGAAACCTGAACCATTTGAAGTAAGATATGGAGAATATTCCAGAAAACAGGGAGCAGACAGGTAGTAAGTTTCGGTTTCATATGCTTGAAACCAGCAAATGTCCACAATTCAGAGAGAAATGAAAGACAGCAGATCTGAGCAGTCAGAACAATGCCATAAAAAAGTTGACTATCAGTGCTCAAGAAAACATGGAATTCACCAAAAAGACATGATTAGATAATGAAATTATAATGTTGGCATTTGCTCCTGAAAATTCACTACCATTAAAACCACATTCCATTCATCCTTTATTCTGGGTAATACAAGAAATAACCGATTACCAGTTGTATAGTAACAGCAGAAGAAAAGACCAAAAAAAGTTAAAGAATGCTCAACTTTTAAGGTAGATTTAAAGATCATATACACAAATTTATTTTATACAAACACATACATGAACATATAGGTATATAAAATAAGATTCATAAAGATAATTAAGATTTTGACATTTCTTTCATTGATAAGTATGTCAAGGTATTCAGTCTTGTAGCTTCAAATTAAGCAATACAAAATTACAGAGATTATGTATTATGTAATAGCTTTACTCACACAATACATACTTTAGTATACTTATTCCCAGAGAGGTGAGAAGTTTATGAAAAGATGTTTGGTGCTCTAAAATGCTACAAGCAAAAAAAAAAAAAAGGGGGAGTGAGAGGCAAATGCAGGAAGAAAGATGAGGGAAAGGAGTATTTAAGGTAAAGATAAGTAGTTCTCAACTCTGGCCGCACATCTGAATTATCTTGGCACTGATGCCCAGACGACCCTGTCCCATTCTGACTTCCCTGGTCTGAGGTGGGCCTTGGGCTTATTATTCTAATATGTAACCAAGATTAACTTCAGTATCTCTGGATTAGATGTGTTATAGTGGTGAAAAATGGAAAAAGCCAAGATAGTTAATTTTTTGTCAGTATAGAAAGTAAAAGTAACAGGACTAAAAGTATCAATCCCTTGCTCAAATGTAACAGACCATGACCAAACTCTTCAACTGCTCCCATGGCTTGCTCTGTACAGTTTAAAGTCTTAGTCAACATACAAAGCCTTCTATGATATGGTTCCCCTGGCTGCCTTTCCACCCTCATCTCCTTTAACTCCCCCACAGGCAAACTAAAATACAGCCAAACTCAACTTTTTTCAGCTTCCTTCCATGTACCAAACTAATTCCTCTCCCATTTGCATATTATTAGTTCTTCTGACTAGAATAACATGCCCCTTCTACTCAATCTGCCTAGCATGCCTTGTAAACTCCTACTTGTCATTAAAGTCCAGGTACACCTTTTCCTGCAGTCTTCCAGGAGTAATCATTTCCTTTTGGTGCCATCACCACACTTTTACACAATCAGTTAAATAATTTCCCAAACTGCATTTTTTTCTACTTCTTTCTGTCATGTACTGATCTTTGAGTACCACAAGGACAAGTAACTGTACCTTTTGTTTGTTTTTAAATCTTTGTATCTCCCATGCTAGACTGGTTTATGTCCTATGACTAACCAGTTGCATTTATTCATGCAACTAACTAACCAGTTAGTTGCATGAATGAATGAGAATAAAATGATTGAAAAGACACTAGTACCAAATATACAACAGGTAAGTTAAAGGAAAAATCTCAATAGTAATGAGGATTTAGGAGACCTGAACAGTTTTGACTATAAAAGCATCCCATGAAATGTCTTTCATTGTCTCCTGAATTCTCCAGTTATATACTTCAGTTGTTTTTAGTTTGATTACAAAAGGCTCAAAAAAACATGATAAAGAGCAGTAACAAAACAGAGAGGGGAGAAAGCGGAATGGGACAGGTTACCAGGGAGAACCAAAGACTTTGATAATGTTTTATTTCTTAAACTACAGGAAAAGATAAGCAGGTGACTACTGTACAAATCTATATATATTTTTAGCATGTCTTAAAATAGTGCTTTACATATTAGTGAATTTATGCAACAAGGGCCATAAAATATAAATGGCTTAAAAATAATGCATAAATTTATGGACAACATTCATAAAGACTTAAACTCTGGCCACTCTGAAATCACTTGAAAAAGTGTTATCTGTGATAACTGAATATGTCTACATATGTGCGTGCATACTCATATATCTGTGTTTGTAATCTTGAAAAAGATTATTGTAGTGTTCCTATCTACCGAAAAAAGTAAAACCATTTCACTGCTTTCACATCTTAAATCAAGAAAAAGAAGCCCTGGCTGGTGTTGCTCAGTGGATTGAAGGTGGGCTGCAAACCCAGTTCCATTCCCAGTCAGGACACAGGCCTGGGTTGCAGGCCAGGTTCCCAGCAGGGGTCACAGGAGAGGCAACCACATACTGATGTTTCTTTCCCTCTCCTCCTCCCTCCCTTCTCCCCAGCTCTAAAAATAAATAAATAAAACCTAAAAAAGAAAGAAAAAGATACCACATTAGTAGAAACAAGTTGGTAACATCATAAAACACTGGTTTTTATTATGTCCAGGCATTGAATGCAAAATGAAACTAGGTGAATTTAAAAACTGGTTACAATTACTAAGAAAACATTAAAATAATACCTAAAAGTTTACCTGTTGTCGCTTCTTTTTTGTGTGGGTATTTTTCTCTCTTCACAAGACATCGCATTTCATTCTCTCTGACTCAGAACAGGTTTTACAACTCGGCCCTTTGGACTTGCAACTTTTAGATGTCTCATAAGCAGTCTAGACTAATCATGGACACGCAAGATCCTACCTAGGACCGAGAGCCTTTAGTTTTCTAACATTTATGAAAGGAATAAAGGATTTAGGATGAAGATTTTCAGAAAGCCATGTATTTCAAAACGACGACTCGTTCCCTAGTCCTAGAGAACTGGCGAATTCAAAGAGACCGTGAAGGCGCACTGACTTAAAGAGCAGGTCTGAAAACAAAATAGCACTCGTTTAAAACAAAGCTGTAAATTTTAGTCTTGCCTTAAGGCAAGACTAAAGATTTTTAATTCGAGTCGTAAAAGGCACCAAAAATGTACCAATAGGTGCTTTCCGCTTAGCTTCACTAAAATTCAAAATTCTTAGTTTGGGTTCTGGGACATCAAATGCCTCTCCTTCTGACACCCATTTCTCCTCACATCAGGTCTCTCCTGCACCTTCTCCCAGCTCAAAATACTGAATTTCTACCCGCTCCCTTGAGTAAGTCACTGCTCCGTGTCTCAAAACAGCTGTCTACACCGAGAGCGCTGCTTGCTGCTGTCTCTTTCGGCGGCCAAACCCTCTTCCAGGCATTCGAGCCGTTGCGCAGCTCCACGCTTCTCACCTTGGTTACAGAAGAGGCTCCACAGTTTAGCGAAGATCAGCCCCATCATGAGCAGCTGGGCGGGCCGCGGGGTCCCTCAGCAGCAGGTGCTGCTGCGCCGGGGCCCGCACCGCGACGCGGGCTGTGGAGTACCAAGGATAAGCCAACTGAGACTGGCACGGAGAGGGAACCGGTTGGCCCAGAAGCCGGCCGAAGGCGTCGCGCCGAGTCCCTACCGGATAGTCCTTTGTTTCCAGCACACTGAGCCCAACGCCGACCCGTAGTCCCTTCCGTGAGCACCCACCTACCCACCAAAGTCTCAACCAGCCCCAAGCCCCGCCTCTGCTCCGCCTTTCCTCCCGACCCCAGGACCACCCATCGCCGGAAGGACGGCACCTGACGTAGCTCACTTACGTCAACCACGCATTCGACGTGGCGCTGTCTCCGGTTTCGTTTCCGGTATGAGGACACCTATCGGGTAGGAGGTAGGAGTGTGCGTGGGAGTTGGGGAGTTTCCCCGGGTAAACGCTTTCTTACTCCTAACAGTGTAGAACCGTTTGCGGGTTCGCGTTTTAGAGTCTGATGTCTAGCAAGTGCGTCCCTGGCCTCTAAACCTGGGGCAGTCTGCAGTTTGTTGGAGCTGCCTCCTTTTGCTGCACAAAAGTGAGAATTGTCTTTAGACTGACCGCTCTCTTATCCTTGGGGTTCTGTCTTTATTCTTAATTCTGAAAGGAATTGAGTGGGGAGAGAATCCATGGCATGCCTGTAGCCAGAGAGTTCAGTTTTGTGATTAACTTAAGGACTTCCAGTTTCGCCAAGCACTTGGTATTTTTGTGAATCCCAAATTGTCAAAATAAGAAAACATTTTCCTGTTAACTGAAATTCACTTTTTAGAATTAAAATGGAATCCCAGTAGTTTCCTGGGTTCAACAACATAGAAGAAAAAGCTACAAGTGCTGTACTTGAAGCAAAACAAACTGACATTTCATGGGGGGAAAAGTCAAACTAGAGAATTAAAATTTATATAGATACCTAATACAACTTAAAAGGAACTATTAACTAATTTCAGATAATCTTGGAAGAACTGGCTGCAGATGGAAGTGAGTTCAGTTATTACTAATTAACTCAGAAGTTTGGGTGTATATAAACCAATTTGCTACGTAGTTGGTTCAAATCCATTTTCTTTTTTTAAAATTATGTTTTATTAATTATGCTATTACAGTTGTCCCATTTCTCCCCCATCATTCCCCTCCACCGTGCACACCCCGTCCCACCCACATTCCCCCCTTTAGTTCATGTCCATGTTTTGTAGGTTCTTTAGCTTCTACTCTTCCCACACTATTCTTGCCCTCTCCCTGTCTATTTTCTGCCTACCATCTATGCTACTTATTCTCTGTACCTTTTCTCCCTCTCTCCTCCTCCTGCTCCCCTGTTGCTGACCCTCCATGTGATCTCCATTTCTGTGTTCCTGCTCCTGTTCTAGCTGTTTGCTTAGTTTGCTTTTGTTTTAGGTGTGGTTGTTAATATCTGTGAGTTTGCTGTGTTTTTACTGTCCTATTTTTTTATCTTTTTTTTTT